>VZTJ01006434.1:95788-108675 GCA_013397795.1 Orthonyx spaldingii | reverse complement strand
AATAATAGTATTGAAAGGGAGATAACAAAAACAGAGACAGAGAGAGATAAACCCCAAGCAGACAAATGATGCACAATACAATTTCTCCCCAGCCTGTCTCAAACCACCAATCATCAGCTCCTGTCCAAGTCCCCTCAGTTTGTATACTGGGCATGATGTTCTATGGTATGGGATTTCCCTTTGGCCACTTTGGGTCAGCTTTTCTAGCCATGTTCCCTTCCAGATTCTTATGCACCTGGTCACTGGCAGATGATAGAAAACTGAAAAACCCTGCACGTAAGATAAGCCCTGCCCAGGAACAACTAAGCCATCACTGCATTATCAACATTATTCTTGTACTAAATTCAAAAAATAACACTGTACCAGCTGCTACGAAGAAAATTAACTCTACCTTAGTAAAAACCAGGACAGCCCTTCATGACTGTTTGAAATACAAACTTTCAATTAAAAAATAAACACATTTTAAGATTCTGTTAAGCTTTTCCCTTGTAAGCTGAAATATCATTTTATTCTTTACATCTATTATAAACCCATGATAAGCTTAATTATAGTAAATTAGCATTATAATTTTGTGTTTGGGATTTTTATATTAAAGAAACAGTAATATATAGAAGATAAAAGAAATATTCTCTATTTTTCTGAATGTCTTCTCATTTCAACATTTTTTGTGCAGTCTTATAACACTATAGGACATTCTGTATTGTATGTGGTATGCCATTACTGAGGTCAAAGGGTAACTGATGGATTTGTCATGACTTTATAGAAAAGACTTGTGGATTTTGACAAAAATTAGCTATTTCCTCACTCTATTCTGAAGACACCAATTGATATATTTTAAATGTTTTTCAATAAAGGTGTATTCACTTATTTAAAATTAATGGAAGAATAAGAAAAATATGTGTGTACACATATTATAGGAAAAAAACACTGTGTGTTGCAGGACAAGTACAATACTGTATTAGAGCTTCCATCTCTTGGAAATCTTGTTCATAGGTGCATATATGCTGTAAAGGACATGTGCTACTGAAGTGCATGTACTTGTTCATTGTGTAGACAACCAGCACAGGGACACTTTGTTCATGTGTTCAACATAAGTTGAACCCCCAACTTTTGCAGAACTAGGTCAATGCACACAGTAGTTTCTAAATGATCCTGCTGGATTTAGAGGACATGTGCTGTAGTAAGTCTCTTAAATATGACTCTCAGAGCTCATATATTTTGTTTCCCCCCAAGAATATATATTACATATAGATTTCTTACCCAATTACTTTAGTTCTGATCTTCTGAGCTGAAAACTGTAAGTTTATATCATGTGCTGAGAGGATTCTCACCATGCTGTTGATGTACTCCCTTTCATTTTCATTACTAAAATTATAAAATTCAGAAGTTGGGGCAATTATAAAACAGTTGTGTATTCTTTCATTTTCTCTTTGCTTCTTGCAGAGCAAAGGCACTAACCTATAAAACCTCTCATGATTATTTCTTTGGGCTATATGGGTAATTACAGAATAGATGATGGCGTAGCATAAAGATTGACAGAAAATCCTTAGAAGCAGTCTAAGTCTGTCTTTTTTAATGTATATGCTCATTAGTAGTCTGTCCATTTATTATGCAGAACTTTCTAGGATGACTTCAGGCTGTTCTTAGGCTCAAAAGGGTCCTCAGTAAACTGCAAAGTAGAAATCCCTTTTTTCCCTGCTGCACTTTCATAACTGTTATGTTACTGTCAAAAGAAAATTCTCTTCACCAAGCAGTGGTGCTCTTCAAGCAGTTTAATACCTCAAACAATTGTCTTTTTAACTACTCCTTAACCTTAATATCTGTTATTTATAGCTATTTCTTATAGAGAAAGTATATGTGCTTATACTTTAGCTAGGTATCTGCTGTTTGCTCTACATGTTAAAATAATTTTTAAAAACATAGTTTTCCCATTTTTTTCTCTTGTTCCAATTATGTCTTGCATGCTTGATAGTACACTATTTTCAGTGAGGAGTAGCAACTCAGTTCTGGCTCCTGTGGCATAGGACTTAACGCTGTTGTCTCCTTAAACTCATAGTTTTAACATGAGGCTTCTGAACACCACACTGCTACAAGAATTGGAAAAGTAAAATTATGTTTTTCATTAGCTTTTTATATTATAATGTTGAGTTTTTTATCACCACAGACCTAGGGATGAAGGTCTCAGTTTGCATATCATTATATAAAAACAAAGTTATGGAAAATGTGTCCCTATTATAAGTGACTTGCAGAAAAACTTATGACTGGCAATTGTTTGAACACAGAAGCTCTGAAACACTGTTAGAGATTATGTAAGTTTTACAGAAATAGGAAGGGAAAGAATTTATACAGATCAAAAATAACTAATGTGCAAGAAAAATCTGTGGGATGGTCTTCCGACATTCCCAATGAGGAGGCAGCATAAGGTGCCAAAGGTAAATGACTACAAGGTAACAGAGTGTACCATATTAGAGGATAATTCCAAATTCTGAAGGCGAAAGAGATGTTGGGTCATTTGGGGATAATCCGTGACATGTTTGAAGAGCAGTGTTGTGCTTGACTCCATGGAGAAGTGTAAGCCAGCAGAATGTCAAGAAGAGTGACACTGTCAAGGTGACAAGGTAGAGAAAATCACTGCAGTCTCACTTGAAATGGACAAAAGTTGTGTTAGACAGCAGTTTTCACAAAAAGGAAAGAAAAGGATGGTTCAGTAATTGACAAGTTGACAAGAGCCAGAGTGAGAGTTTCAGGTATGGGGTCTGACAGCAAAGGCTGGTCCTTGATAAATGAGCACACACAGAAGTAAGGACCTCAAGAGCTTTGACCTAAGTCAAAGATACATGCAAGAAATGGTGCAAAGTAACAAGACAAATTATGTGATCAAAAAACATGGCATGTGGGAGAAGGGAATCCAGAGAAAATAGTGAAAATTTTATAGTTTTCTGTATTTCATGGTGAATATTAGTAACCACAAAAAAGATTTCTGTAGTACAATGCAATATGATGGGATATAAAATATTTGTTGGTTGTAAATTAAGCATAAAGACCTCTATTTATAGCTTTCTATAAAATGCACTGTGCAAATAAATGTATAATATATATATATAAAAATAAATGTGCAAATAAATACATGATGTATAAAATTTAATTAAGCAGCAGATTTTTAAGATCACTCTGCAGCAGGCCCTTGATGATTTGTTTTTTACCATCTATTTTCAATATTCAGTTGCCAAAGGAATCAAGTAACTCTTTTGGTTCTCCTCGTGTTTCATTATGTTCTTCAAAAGTTTCCATGTTTCTGTTAGACCCACACCCTTTCTCACTCCATGTCCGAGTCCATGAGTAATTACAGATTAGGAACTTAGTTCTACCTCCTGTTAAGCTAACCATGATTCACATCAAGCTCAATCTGGTTCTGTCCTTGTGGAGAGAGACAAGGAATGTTGAAACATGATCGAGTCACACATTTGTTGGAAAGTATTATTTGAACCACTTGTATGTCTAAGGAAATATACCTGAAAATGGGTGCAATTCTTCACTAACAGTTTTGGGGATACGCCTGTAAAATGCTCTTTTAGTCTGCTAGTCTGTCATCTTGTCAGAGCTTTCCCATGGCTCCTTGCAGGTACCACGAATTTGTAAAGGTCTGTAGCACTTTAAATCCCATCTTTCTAACTTGGTAAATCAACTACATCACATCAGCCCAGAATCTGTTACAATGCAACATAAGGGCCCAATTTAAAATAATAAATAACTCTGGCTGAGCTTCTGCACTTTGTTGGTATTCCATTATTAGTCCTGGGATTTGGGAAGCAAAACCTTTTGGTCAAGCATCAAATGAAAAGATCGTTAATAAGCTGCTAACTACTAATCGTGTACAAATATTCTAAGTGTGAAGTGAATGACTCCCTTTAAAAATTATTATGTCACAATAGAAGCATAATTTTTATAGTTTAGTCATCTCTGATTATAATTAATATTATATACTGACTATAATATTCAGTATATACTGAATAGAATATATAACATAATTTAATATACTGAGTATAATGAATATTATATATACTACATTAGGGACAAGGAAGAATGGATAGACATGATGTGGTGTGTCCTCAGTTAGTTTTAGAAATGTATTTTCCTTCCTCACTCCTTACACACAGCAGAGTTCTATGGCTATATGCTTTAGATAGACCAGCAAATTGAAACCAGACTATGCTTAATTTTTGTTACCTTTTAGCAATGTTAGCAATAAAAAATTTAACTGTTCAACAAACATATTGGGAACTTCTGGGGCACATTCATTTTAACACCTGGAAAAAAAGTAATTTTTCTTTTTAAAGTCCACCTACTTAAGCACTAATTCCTATATTATGTAGGCTTTTTGCAAATGTTCCACTGTCATCTCCAGGAGAATATCAGTGCATTGTACTGGTCATATCTATGCTTCCCTTATTTTTAATGGTGTCATAATAAATGTCATTTAGAATAGGTACATGTTTACAGTAGAATATTCCTCTGAAAATTGTATGTCCAAACCAAGAAAAAATAGAACTTGCATAATGAACACATTGTAAGCAATTTTACAAAAGTCGAAAATGACATCTTCATTCCTCACAAAAAATATATCTTCTCTGCAATACTGTAATCTGGCCTTTTCATATAAAACAGCTCTACCTCTGGTCTTACATTTCCTGGAGGCAACTGATTGCCTTGACATGTCTTTATAACAGATGATTACAATCAGAGTTCCATGTAATTCAGTATCTGTTTTCAAAGAATAAAGTTTAATCTAATAATGTTTTATTAAATTCTCAGTTTCTGTAGGACTGCTTTGGAAGGATATTCAAGGTAAATCATTTTATTTGGGAGCTCAACTGCTGGTTACCCTTATCTTTTCTAATGAAAATTTATTTCAATGTAACAGTAGATTCACTGTTTGTTAAATTTTTATATTTTCTGAGTGGGAGATTTGTGTGTGCATACTAAATTTTCAGCAGAGACTACATGACCTGAAACAAATTACTTTATTTCTTTCATTAATCAAAATATTAACTCTTTTCTGCTGAATATTACCTTTTGGAGGGTAAAATATTTTAAAGTGCTACAGTAGTTTAGTATCTCAGTGAACTGTGAAAAAGACATTTTGATAGCAAGGAATATATACTTACCAAGACTTCTTAAAACCCTTCTTTTTAAGAAAAAAAAGTTAAGTTTGCTGAAGTCCCTTATTAGATACACCAACTCTCCTTACATAAAAGGGTATAATTTCAAGGTTCCCACGGGGCCTCTAGGAGTGAGGAACTGCACTTATATGAAGCATTCATACTTGTATCAAGTAATGTATAATCAGAATAGATAGATCGGCAAAGAATGAGAGAATTAAATCATTATCATAAGAAAACATTTTTCATAAATGAAGTATTAGCAGCTTGATGAAATCCCAAGGGTAATAAAATAGCTGGTTTCAGACCTTTCAGGAAATTTGAGAATTCTGAGAACTGCTTTTCATTTCTTGACTGAACTATTCATCCTTCCCTTCCCTTCCCTTCCCTTCCCTTCCCTTCCCGCACCTTCCCTTCCCTTCCCNCAGACTGTACTTGACTGGAAAACACAACCTGTGAGAAAGGATACCAGAGAAACTTTTTAAAAGTGTGTCCTCAGGAGAAGAGTAAAATAGCAAATGCTTGCTGTTCTTTTTCCCTTCCCTTCCCTTCCCTTCCCTTCCCTTCCCTTCCCTTCCCTTCCCTTCTTAGCATATTTATGATCCTTCTATTTAGATACTTTTATGACCTTTAATCATGAAGGATATATATATGTAGACTGATTGACTATTTAGTGTATAATTCTTGTAAACAAGTTTTCCTTTAGACTCTAGAATGCGATAAAAAAGAAAAACAGATTCCTTAAATTTTTGTATCATATTTTTAATCTGAGTTTCATAATTTGAAATATGTGAAGAAGAACTTTTTCATACTTTACATGAAATATGGAAGGACTAACATTTTAAAATAAAGTGTCAGTGACTCATCTATACCTTTTCAGGAAAGAAGTTCATGCTTCTAGAGCTGAATTACAAATAGATTGCATTTGCTTCTTCACCACTGTAGCAGACATTAATACAACCAGTGCTTACTGTGTAGAGACAGCTGCAGAGACCACAGAGTGGATTGCAAAACTTTCCAGGAAGGCGTGCACCTTCTAGGTCAGTTAAATCTGCACACTTAGGGATGTGATATGACACTACGCAAGATTTTGTCTTTGTACACCAGCCTGAGGGACTAAATTTCAGTATGGCCTTCATTGTCTTTCAGGACCTTCACCTTACATCTACTGGATTGGCCAGAGCATGCATTATCTTCTTTATTTTGAAAAAAAAAAAAAGAAATTAAATACTTTCTTTTAAATCATAACAATATTTTATTGTGTTCAGGTGTCTGAGCCAGTGGAAAAAAAAATCACGAAAGTATTATATATAACAGCATTCTAGGAGGACTGAGACTTTTGTTATGAGATATGATTTATCTTTAACTACCTTGGGATTGGTTGTCTGATGCTGGGTCTCATTGTGATGAATCCAGGAATGAAGTTGCATCAGGTAAACAGAAAATGAAGGAATTTTTAACAAAGATCTTCATGCTCTTTCATGCTTTTTTATCTTACGTATCTCTTTGAAACACTTGTCCTTTGTTAATTTGTAATATAATCCCTGTTATAAACAGGTAAGATAGGTAGGTACATTATTTGAATTTATTTTTTTTTTCAAATATAATTATAAAATTGTAATCATTTTAGTGGGTTTTTGTTTAGGTTTCTTTGGGGTTTTTCTTTGTTTATCTGGATAGGTGTGTCAGTGTCCTAGATTAAATGTTAAATGTTTACTCCCTTATCAAGACAAAAACCTGACTGCTTCTGACTTGCTGAAAAACAGTTTGTATTAATTCTTAACAGTATATGCTCTATGGACTAATAAAACATGTTTTCTGGCATTTGTCAAACTGAATATGAATTACAGCTCCAACCTGCAGACACAGAGCGCATCCTGTTTCGGAACTGATGAGCACTGGCTGCAAGTATGATTTGTTTTCTGAGAAGACAATAAAAAGTCTGGTGATGTCACTTACAGAAGGGTAAAAATCTCCAGAAATTTATTATCTGAGCATTAACCACTGAAGGCCTTAAAGTAAAAAAGCTACGCTGTGAAGAAAGAGAGCAAAATATATTGTTCTGCCATGACTATGTGGGGAAAATATATCAGGAGACCCAACAGATGAATGTAATATTAAATAAATAGCATGAGTGTTTAAAATAGTATCCAGGGAAGACAATGCTCTTTAAAAATTAACTTTCTGTATTCTTATGTATTTGAATAACTAGAGAAACATACATGTATCTCACTTTCTACTTAGCATTTTGAAAAAATCTCTAAAGAACACCCTCCCCAGTTTCAGTTATATAGCATAGTGTTCCAGATATGACCACATGTAAACAGATTAGTCCATTTACACAAAACTCACAGCTGCCCAGTCATTTTCATAGCTGTCAGTGTTGTAATCATTTTTGATTGTGTTTTCTTAGTAAACAAATGGAGACAGAGATTCAATTACAGAGCTGGTCATGAGCTGCAGTGGAGTTAAATTCTACTGTAGGCCAGGGTTAATTCCCTGCTGCTGGAGCAAGAAGACAGCAGAGCAGCAGGGCCTTGGATCTGAGTTGTAATTGCCTTCTGAGGCTGAGCATGATATGGCACTGTTCATCAGATCATTGGAAGAAACAGGAAAACAGCAAAATTGTCTTCTTTAAGAGGATTGGTCCTAAGCCCTATATAAATGGGGAGCAGTTGTAAATAAAACAATTTGACAGTTTAATACTTTTGCTGGAAATACTTTTCAACCTGATAAAACAGTGAAACTCTAGTAGTGGAGATTTATTAATTATCAGCTATTAAAACATTTCTGCACAAAGACCTTTTGGATTTCCATTTATCAATAAGTAAGTAAAAATCTTACAAAGAATAGAATATAACTTTATTAGATACTTCCTCTGCTGCATCTTTGGTGTTCTTCTGTACCACATTATAGACAAAGGTACAACATTTATAGATGTTTTTCTGGTATCATACCCTCTTAAAAATTAAAAAATATTAGCTATTTCTAGGAATCAAATCAAATTCAGTTGTATCCTTTTGCCTCTTTCTTTTTTTTAACAAAATTTACCTCTGTTTACATATTGCCTATTAGATTGTTTCCTTTATGTTTTATAGGAAAAAAAAGCTGTCAATCTGTTCTAAATATCACCATACATATGAATGGGTGAGATGATGAAATGATGAAATGTAGATATCTACACTGATCACCTAAATTGATTACTCTGAACGATAGAGCGTCATAGACGAAAAGGTTTATGTGTCGTCTGTGAAAACAAGAAGCAGATAATGGGCAGTCTGTGAAAGTGGGGATGAATACCCCAGATTGAACTTCTGAACTCTCAGGATAAACCTGATATTTCTAGTTGTCACTGATATTGGCTAGGTTGTCTGTTCTGATAACACCTGGAGTAGACAACATGGATGTGTCCTGAATCCTCCACTTAGAAAGTAGGCATGAGAGGAAACCACATATAGACCACAGGAGTCTGATCACATACTTTCATTCTGTACAGGGACAATTTAAATTAGGAAAATCAGGGACTTTGGGATCTCTAAAGAAGAGCTGGTGCTGAAAAAATTGTTCCCAAAAACCACGGTCTCAGTAATACGGGGACCCAGAAAGAAGGCAGCAAATATCCTGGCCGGAGGGAAGATCATGAAAGTAGAGAAGGTTCTTGGAGATTGGGGAGTAGCATGGAAAAAAATTGAAAGGAGAAGACCCTGGCCAGTAATGCCCAAGGCTGATAGCTGCGAGCAGCTGTATATCATTAACTTTCTTCCCAGCACCCCTGGTCTGGCAACCATCTCCCTGATGGAAAGAGAATTCAAGATCTACAGAATGTAATGTTATGGGTGGGTGGGCAGGTGAAAGGAGAACAACTGAGTGTATGGGAATCAAGTAGGTTAAAACTTCAAATTTTCATTCTTAAATATACAACACTAACCAGATCCAATACATGTTGCCATTTAAACTGCCTCACCCATGCAGTAGGCAAAAGCCACTCTTTATCTGGCCCCATTAGTTCTACCCATTGTAAGAGATCTGTAGAGATCAGGAAGCAAATATGCAGTTTCACCACAGAATATCAACTAATTTATTAATTGAAGAAGACTCATGGATATTTAATACTTTAGCACATAAAAAAGATAATTTCTGTCAAATGTTCAAAGGGTAATCTATGACAAGACATTCATAGTCTTAAAAGTAATAAGTAGAAATGAGAAATCATTCACATAAAAACTGCAAGAAATTCCAGCTTCCCTCCTTTGGTTCATAATAACAGCATATAATGCACAGAATCACAGAATGGCTCGGTTTACAACGGACCACAGTGGTCACCTGGTCCAACCTCCCTACTCAAGCAAGGCATATTGCACAGAATTGCATCCAGACAATTCTTGAATATCTGCAGTGAGAGAGACTCTACAACCTCTCCGGGCAATTTGTTCTGGGAATCAGTCTCCTGTAGAGTAACAAAGTTCTTCCTTGTGTCCAGGTGGAAGTTCCTGTACATCAGTTTCTGCCTGTTGCCTCTTGTACAATTGTTTGGCACCACCAAGCAGAGCCTGATCCATCCTCTTGACACCCTGGGAAGATTATCAAGAAAATCATTATGTTTGTTTGCAAACACATGAAGGACAATAAGATTGCTGTGATTTTTAATTTTTTTTTTTTAATACACCTGACATATCTGAAGTTTCCAGAAGGAGGTAACTAACTAGAAGGATAGGATGAAAGGAGAGCAATGAATGTTTTTTATCTTAACTTTAACAGGATTTTGATGCTGTCTGACAAAACATGCTCAAAGAAAAAATGATGAAGCACAGGGAGTGGAACTGGAAACCAGCTGTTAGTTTCTGGGTTTAAAGGATTGCAGCAGCACAAAGTCTAGTGGGAGGCTAGAAGAGGTTGGCACTTTAACCAATACTGTTTAACATCTTCGTTAGTCACCTGGATAATGGGCCCAAACACATCCTTTGCAAGTTTGTTGACGATTGGAGGAGAAACCCCATGCACCCATGTTGGCTGTCTGGGGACTGACTTGGTGGAAAGGAGCTCTGCAAAGCCAGCCAGGCCTCCTGGTGAATGCCAAAGTGAACATGTGTCCATAAGGCAAGAAGTCTGACTCTAAGTGATGCCCTCAGTGACAGGACAAGAGGTAATGGGCACAACTGAAATATAGGAAATTCTATTTAAACAAAAGAAAAAAAAGTCTCTATTACTGTGAGAGTGGTCAAATCAGGTCAAGTTTTTTGTGGAATCTACATCCCTGGAGATAGTCAAACTCCAACTGGGCAGGATCTTGAGCAACCTGCTGCAGCTGACACTGGTCTGAGCAGGCTGGTTGAACTGGATGATCTCCAGAGCTGCCTTCCAGGAAAGCCACTCCATAATTCTGTGGGAAAGCAACATACATGGTACAACAGAATCAGAATTTTATTCATGCAGTGCCTTTTATTATAAAATGCAGAAAACAATTTTTTTTGCCTGTGTGAATTTTTGGTTGCAGTAAAGTAGAGAATATAATTCTGTTAACTGAACAAAATGGAAAGGTTTTAAAACTTAAAGAAAAGAAATAATTATCTTCTTTGCACAGTTTTTTAATAGGGATTTTAACTCAGACAGAACTCTGAAAGTTCACTGCCTGTTTCATCTGACAAAACCTCTCCACTGGGGTATACTATAAATGTTCTGATTAATCAAGTGTAGTTCCCTCTCCTGGCCTTTCCTATGCCACCTTTTAACAGCCACTTTCCATTTCCTAGTGTTTCAATCTTGCACACTTTTAATTTTTGTAAAAAAATCTCACTCCTATCACTAGGGGATCTGCATTAACTTTGCTGACTTTGATGATAATTTGACACATTTCAACTGTTCTGTCTCAGCAATATGTATTTGTGTTCTCTCTACCATGCCCATGGAAAGAGGTAGTTAATTAAAAAAATTTAAAAAAATGTAAAATGACAAAAGAAATTTGAAAAAATCCTAACAATCCCTTATAAAATCATAGACTCATAGAACATTAAGGGGTTTCAAAGGGACCTTAAAGTTCATCCAGTCCCAACACCACTGCAATGGGCAGGGACAGCCTACCACTAGACCAGGTTGCTCAGAACTCCGTCCAATCTGGCTTTGAACACTGACAGGGTTGGGGCATGCACAACCTCCCTGGGCAACCTATTCCATTGTCTCATCATCCTCACTGTAAAGAATTTTCCTCCTAATATTTGACCTAAATTTCCTCTCTTTCAGTTTGTACCATTACTCCTTGTCCTATCACTAGAGTTCCTCACTAAGAGTCCCTCTCTGGCTTCTCTGTAGGTCTCCCTCAGATACCAGAAGACGCTATCAGGTCTCCATGCAACCTTCTCTTTCTCCAGGTTGAACAGGCCCAACTTTCTCATCCTGAAAATTCAGCCTTTCTTCATCTCTCTAGTTTATTTCAGAGATAATTTCAACATTATTACCATTTCAGAATTAGCCCTCTCACTTTAAATTTTTATTTCTTTATTTTGGCAAATGTATCCCTGAATACTTTTAGTAACTTTAGATAAAAACCCAATTATTGTATGTTCTTATAAATGTGCTACTCTCTCTTTCAGTATATTGAAGACCTGACATATGTCAGCTAATTTATCTATTAAGTTTCATAATTTTCTATAATTTTGCAGAGTTATCAAAACAGTATCACATTTTCTTTGTTCTATTTTCTATAGATTAAGAATATTGCTTAAAACCACTAAACTTTTTTTCTGGTTTAAAGCTTATTCACTGCACATGAATGTCTCTACCAAAACATTGTAGTTGCAGAGAGAAACTTTTCTGATAAATAATGAAGTTTCTGTAGTTCCACTGACCTGATTGACAATATGATAATTTTACTGGGCATAAGCCTTCAATCATCTTTTGCTACAAGCTCTGCTTTAATGATTTCGCCAAACTCTCATACAATTAATCATTGACATTTGTTTAAGATAATATTCAGAAGGTTTCAGAAGACACCTGTAGTGAAGTAAGTTTTACACAAAAAGGGATTTTTTTTAATAGGAGGGTATAATTAAAATTTTTCAGCTTTTTACACTTAACACTTTGTCCAAGCAAAAGCAGATGTCTTACTCTATCTACAAAAGAGATTAGATTAAATAATCTTCATTGTAACCCTGCTCAACCTTGTCCTAAAGATGCAGTGTAAATCAATCAGGAGGCTTTCAGATAGAAAATTTTATTTAAACTATAATGTAATTTGCATGAGAACAATTTTATATATCATTTAATCTATCCCTGCATGTATTTGGTGCAATCAGTCTCTTTCCAAAGTAACTTATTTTAGTGTACATACTTAGTCATTTAACTCTTTCAGCTCATTGCTGAACAATTTCTCCATTGACATGATAAGGTGATGAAAAAGAGAAAAAAATACAGAAGATAATCTTAATGAAGTAGTCCAATACAAAGAAATGCCCTCAATACTAGGTATATCTTCAGCCTGAGAGTTCTGTGAATATTCATGAACATTAGCAACAAGGACTAAAGCTCAAATACCAAACCATGCTAATATCAAATTCAGTGTTTGGTGCAACATCAGTAGCAGTAAATGGGATTGAGGTTCTCAAGCACTTGAGATGTGCCTGAGCAGGCACTCCCAGCTCTGCTGATTTAACAGACCTGCTCTTAGCCAGATTAATGACATGAGCTGGTTTAAAAGAAAGTCTTCTTTTCTTCCTTTTTCCCTTCTTTTCCCTT
>VZTJ01006434.1:53237-95744 GCA_013397795.1 Orthonyx spaldingii | reverse complement strand
TTTTTTTTTTTTGGTGGGGTGCATCTGAGGCAAATGCTCAGGAGTGCCACCTTCCTTTTCCTCTTCATATAACACAGCTAACACAGTTCACTGCTTATGTCTGAGTCAATGAAAGACCTTACAAAAAGAATAAAACAAAGATGAAAAGAAACATAATCTCTTGCTTAATCCCACCTGAATTAGGCAAAAAACTAATTTAGAAATCTGTTTTTTAAAGTTCAGTTTGTAGCACTGGGGAGAGATAAATTGCTTAAGGGAACAACTCAGATCCTGGTGGGCTGAATAGCTCTTTAGAAATGCCTGTGTCTCATCAATGACTCTATGCCTGGAGTCTGTTAAACATGAAAAAGCTTTTTATTTTTTCCTTTTCCCCTAAATTGCCTGGAAAAGGAATGGAAAAAAAGTAGTCTGAACTTTGATATTCAACACTGTGAACTGTAAAGGCTAAATCCAACCAGGTAGAGACAGCCCAGGATAAATCTAAATCTGCATTACATCTCTCTTTTCTCTCCTTCTCTCTGTAAATGAATAAACGCTCTTAAAAAAAATCAGATTAAACTTAAGCTTAGCCACAAAAAATGGTTTGAACTGCAGGTTTTTCCCAAGACAGTAAAATTAAAGGTTTCTTGTGTTCTTACTGGTTCAACTTTCTAGCATCAAATTGTTTAAATCTCACTTCTGGTGACAGTAGATTCATTATCCAAAATCAGTGGTAGATGTCCTCAGGTTTCTGTCTCTTTCTACAGGCCACTGATCCTAAGCTTATTATTCCATGTGTGAAAATTCAGAAAACCAAGTTTTCATCTCACTTTGCAGGACTGAAGATGGTTAATTTGAAGTATTTTAATTGGCCATGCATGACCAGAGCTAGCTGATTAACATGTTTCTTCAGGGTTTTCTTGAACATTCATATTAAATATATTTTGGTACTGTTTTATTCCTGTAATTGAAAATGCTTAATTAATTTATCTAATATTAAACTTAGATGCTTGGTAGTACACAAACTAATTGGAAAGTACATTTTTAATGCTGGGAAAAATAATCCCTTTGCCTAAATTATATGGCAACACATTAATAAAAAAGAGTGAGAGAGATGAAATAGGAAAGAAATAGATGCTTTTTTAAACAGGAGAGAGTTAGTTGAAACTGGGAATGAAAACAAAAAAGGTACTGGAAGCATATTGTTTGAGAGGGAAGAAAAGGAAGAGGTAGTAAAATGGGAGGTAGTATATGATCAGAGACTTTCTTCAGACAGCTTTCACTGACTCCCTATAAATTTCATTCTGATTTTTAGCAATAAGTAGTCAACATGTTCTGAGCTAATGTCCTTCCCTTGACTTGTCAGTTAGTCAATAATTTCTTGATTTTAACTGCCTTCCAAACTGGTACATGAAATGTAATGTAAATGAAAGTAAATTGAGATGAGATTCCATTCACATTCATTTTTCAGCTTTTGCTTTGCCTTGATAAAAGGGGGAAAAACTTTAAAAGGGACAAAATCAAGGACAAGTGTGCTTAAAATGCACTGTTTTGAGACTAAAGTATGAATGCTTTAAATTAAGATAAAACTATGTGTAGTACTGAAGAAATGGGTTAAATCTTTAACCTTGTACAGTGCAGGGAAGGATTCAACATATAGTACATTTTTCCAAGTCATCTTGTCAAAAAAATGTGTTCCAGAGTATTAACATAGTGGTAGCTGCTCATAAATATCACAATCTCAAGGTCAAATATAAGGCACAAAATGTAATTTGAAAGTTTCCTTTCTTAGTCTATCCTCTCACTTTGGGACATGTAAGTCTACAAAGTAAGTAATTTTCATTATGGTACTTCTGGAAGCTGGAAGACAGAATACACTTTAAGAACCAATGTAATTAGCAATAGGAACCAAGGAACCAAAGAATCCACAGGCAAACAAAAATAAAAACAACTTTGTAATAGTTTCTCCTAGAAAAAGAGATATGTAATTTATAATAGTGGAAGCTGATTGATGATAGACTTATCAGAGCAAGCGTTGATGATTGTTTGTATTTTTTTAGACTTTTAACCCAAATTGCTGATACATGATGGTTGTGCTCAGTTAGTCTGCCTTTCTATGGCAGATGCTAGTCACAATATTCAATAAGCTTAGAGTGAAGAGGTATTCTGGAGAGATGGTTGATTTTCAAGGATCCTTTCTTCCAGGCTCAAGAATGGTCCAACCCAAGGTGTAACAAGTCAAAAAAAGTGGCAGAAGGAGTGCATGGGTAAGCAAGGAGCTCCTGATTAAACTGAAACATACAAAGGAAGCATGGAGAATATGGAAGCAGGGACATGCAGCCCTAGAGGAGTATAAAGACATTGTCTGATCATGGAGAAATAGGGTTAGGGAAACCAAAGCCCATCTGGATTTTAACTTCCTGAAGGATGTGAAGGTCAGCAAAATGGGCTTCTACAGCTACAGAAGCAGCAAAAGTAAGCCTAGGGAAAATGAAAGCCAGCTGCTGAAGGGGGAACATGACATGGTGAAGGCTGAAATTATCAATATTTTCTTTACTTCAACCTTTCATTAGTAAGAAAGGCCTTCAGGAATTATGTATAAGATGTGATGTTTGCCATATACAGTCACAGACTATGTGAAGAAGAAGTTGCTTGTAAAGGTAACATGCATTTGTTAAAGGCCATATTAATAGGGATATTTAATACACGCTCCAGAACCAGGCAGAGGAAATTCATGAAAAGTCAGATGATGTGACACAGACTGGAGGAATACTAGAATACCTTTTAAAGGCAAATGTACTGGATACTCAAGTCCAGAAGATAAAAAGTTATGTATGTTACTAATATGTTTTTTCTTTCCCTTCCATCTTTCAAATTTTCACAGAAGCAGAGAAAGATGAAGAAAGATAGGGCTACCTTTTTTTCCCCCACCAATACAATGCGCCACAGTGTTGTGGCTTAACCCATGGTGATAACTAAGTACCAGACATTCATCACATGTCTAGGAATCACATAATTTGTGTGGGTTAGGACTGTCATTGCCCACCTTCCTTCAACGTGCAGCAGAGTATAGAGAACTCTAGAGGTGTGATTCACCTGCTGACATTGCCTATTTATCTCCTTTTGTCTCTATAAGATGCTTTGAAATTATAACTCTCATAAAGTTGCCTGAAGTTACAAAGTGGGTAACCAGGTTTAGCTGCCCATAACTTGATTAAAAGCAATCCTAAAGCCTGGCAGTTTGATGCTTTAAATTTGTATATATTTTGGTGATATTCTTGCCCGCATCATAAGCACATGAATGTCACTTCCCCCTACTAGCAAGATTCCCTTTGGACAGCTGACTGAAAGAAAAGCTCATTGTCTGATAAATTAACATGTTAGGAAAATGCAAATCTTTCAGAATAATGCTGGCATCCAACTGGGTACTGAAATATTACCTGGAGCAGCGTAGAGAGGCTCTAGCAGGTGAACCTGTGTGCTGGATTAATGACCTGTGAGTGTTAGTAGTATCTCAAATGCTGTTGCTGAATGACAGCAGCTTTTCCAAACATCACCTCAGTTAAATGACTCCTACCTGCAATACTCCAGTCTGCAACAGCTTCCATCCTTTCAGATTGATTTACAGTCCAAAATGATCAAGCTCTTTAAAAGCTTCCTTATAGGAATGTAAAATGCATCTGAGCGCTCAGACTAGGTCAGTGCCCTCAATTGCCAAAGTTCGATGGAAAGTTAAGAGCAGGTGTTGGGCCATTGTCAGCGTATGCAGCAAGAAAATTGGATCTGTGACATTGAGAAGGAGAAACAAACCATTGGTGATGTCATTAAATATACTAATATACCCATAAATACAAATTATACTTAACTGTTAGTGAGGAATTAGAAAGCAAAATTGTAGAACAATTCTAGCATTAATATTGCCTTGTACTGCTCATGCTATCATTCCTTCAACGCTCTATTATTGTTCAGTTATATTATTGTTCAGTTAACTGACTCCAGCTCACAGATGTGATCACTACCTGACATACCTCTAAATGCTTTCTTCATAATCATCAACTTACACTTTTATGTAATAAATTGCTGGATCATCCTGTGCTCTTGAACTCTGTACATTACCCATGTGTCTCTATGTCACCTGAAAAGCTTGTTAATAGGAAAAACCAGGAAATAAACCTGAATATCAAGTACCTTTTCTTTAACATGTCAGTAACAGACATAAACTTCAGTAAAACATGGACTGAATATAATTTCCTTTGTTCTCCAAAACACAATTCAGTCTTAATTCATCTTAAATCCTTCTCCCATTCTGACACTGTCAGATGCTGAAGTAGTTTACAAGAACCAACATGCCTACATAGAGATTAATATATTTTTCTCTCATTTCTTTGTGTAGCTCTCTCTATGGTAGGTTAAGTTTCTTTGCATATTTCTTTGTGTTTACCTGAGACATTTATGAAAATCATACAATGTGGATTGATTTCCAGAGGCTAAGTACTTTTTATTTCTGACACCTCTCTCAATATATATCAGACACTGTGCACGATAGAAGGAAATACCTATCATAAATGGTTGTAATTAACATTAAATTTGTGCCAAAAAAAAAAAAAAGAAGGAAATTTCACGGTTTTGAAAGTCATGTGAAATAAGCAATAAGCATAGACATAGGGAATAAAAATATATATTGTTAACAGATTTTTCATGACAATTTATGTTTTCAGGGATTTACCTGAAATTATTATGTGCTTTTCCCCATTTTTGCTTTATATTTTTGTATAACTATAAAACACTAAACTGTGGGAAAGTCTGTGTTGTTTTGGTTGTGTTTTGGGGGTTTTTCTTAGAATACTGTGCTCGTGCTGTAAAAATTGTCATTATTTTTCAAAAACATTGAATTTACTTATTAAACAAAGGATATATAGGGAATTACTTTATTCCCTTCCTCTTACACAAAAAAAAATTTTGCTTGCAGAAAAGGCAACTTGATTAAGCAATAAAAACTTCCTATTTGTCAGATACTCATGCTTATAAATCAAAATTTGGTTTTTCTCTACAATTTTTCTATTGTTAACAATTTTTAGTTCTTAGATTAAAATAAATGTCAACAATTTAAACGGATAGGACTATGATTCTTATAATTATTGTAAAGTTTCATAACAGTCCATTATTTTTACTAATGTAGATTGACAAAAAAACATTATTTATGATACCTTAGTATTCAAAGCATCAACAAACGTTCATTGATCTGTCACAGGTTTATTACAGTAGAAAAAGATAGTCTTATTTCCTCAAGAGCTAGGGGTTTAATAGACAAAGGAAATTGAATATAACAAGATTGAATTCTTTTGTTTGGTTGGGTTTTTTTTCCTTCAGGATTAGGCACCACTAGATTGTTACTAGAATCTTGATTATTTGTTATTAGAATACTACTTACCTGGACTACTGTTCAAGCCCTGTCCTACGTCTTCACTTGGTGGGTTAGAGATCAGGAAAAGAGGCAGAACAGTACTTCTGTGTCTAAAATACCAGTGTGAACAGAACTATTTTGTCATTTCTGGTGGAGTATGTTTTTAAAGAGAATTATGTTTCAGCTACAGTGCCATTTCTCAGAACTGCCAACTGTCTAAATGTATGACTGAGACTTTTTGTAATAGTTTTATCTTGTGATTCCCTGGTGCAGGGATTTATTGACTAACATAAATTCTGTTATGTAATTGCCCTGCTACTAAAACACACTACATCAGTCTCTGCCTTTCTTGTTGGAGCTGTTCCATTTTAAATAAATAAATATTCACTGGGCCAGAACAAATGAGTGATTGCCTCTATACACCAGTGATTGAGATGCTTGCTTGGGAAATATGAGTCAGATTGAAGCTGTGGCTCCAATTGTTAATTATATGAAGTAGAACAGCTCCGACTTGTCCTTTAATTTTTAGCAGCTTACATGGATTGCATGTCACATATAGGTACTTGAATCCCAGTTCTAAATCAGGCTAATAAGAAATAACTTGACACTATGTGGTTTGTACAATCAGGACAATTGAATGTATTGAGAGAGAAGGAGGAGTCAGTACTCGTCTACTTCATTAACAAAAGCAATATGTGTTCCAGCAATTTCCAAAATATAAAGAAGCTTAATGAAATTAAATGTCTTTGAACTACATTTGATCACTCTTTATACCAATGATATGTTTATTTTAAAAGTTTAGTTAGTACTACGTTGGGAAAATATATATTTTAATTACAAGAATGTACTTTGAGTCCCTTATTCATTGTTGTGTGAATATATGTAAAGTGGATGTAAGCTTGTTACAAAAATTCTCTACCCATAGCCTGCCAAAAAAATGTTTACTGTCACTACAAAAACAGGCACAAAAGTAACAGGGGATTTTTTCACCAATTTCTTTTTTTGGGGGAGGGAGAGGTGGAGAGGAAATAATTAGCAGAGGTATGCATGATGAAGATAGTCTGTCTTAAAGATGATTTCAGACATGTATAAAATAAACATATACCTGAGAACGTTATCTGACTCAGAGAGTGACCAATACAAGGGGAAAAGGGTATCTAGTATTCAATTTATATTACCCATTTTAGGTCTGAAAGTGAGGGTAAGATAAATCACAGCCTGAAAGTGGCTATTTCTTTTCTTTTGTTTTAAACCTGCTCTAGATGACCAGCTTAGGGCATGCCTGTGTTGTAAACTGGAGTTAGGATGAGCCAAAATCCCTCTTCTCCTGGCAAAAATAACTGTACAGAAAAGTTTGGTTTTCCTTACTCCCATTTTGTTTCAATCGTTTCAGAGTGTTGTTTTAACACATGAAAGTGATTCCACCTGTTGATATGTAAAGTTTTATATTCAGTGTACTGAAGTATATCATAGTTACTGCTATTTAATTGCAGATACCTATATTATTTTGGGAAGCAGGATCCATGATAATGTTGTCTACTATTGTATTTAGTTAATATAATAGTTAAGGGATATTAGGAAAGAATTAACATCTCAAAGTCTATGTACTTTCTAGGTATGTTTCTCTTTATTAACATGACTTACCTACATTTTATTTTCAAAAAATTATGTATTAAAAATAATCAATATTTTATTAAGGTTTCTGTTGCATTACCCAAGGGTAATATTTCAAATTCTAGCAGGAGACGTCTTAACTAATATGTAAGATGAAGATATGTTTGATAACACAGAATTAAAAGACTTGAGCTACTGCACAGAAACATGTCTGGTTGTAGATAAAGCTGCTTGTTGGATTCAGAGGCAATTTATTTGTAAACTGTTATACTTTTTCTGAGCCTCAGAAATCACAGTCTTCAACCTGTTGTTCTCATACTTTAGAAAATCAGTTTCTTGAGACATCTTGCATGCTTACTGCACCTGATTTGAACAGTTCCTTAATAATCTACAGATTCTTAATTTCATTGTAGTTAATCAGACATACTGTGATATGATTTTTTTTGGAAAGCAAAATGTTTTTATATACCTTTTTGTTTTCAATACAGTGGTTACTACTTGAAAAGTAATCAGGACAGCCACATGTCAGCAGCATAAAAACATCCTGACACACACTTGAAAGAAAGAGAGACAATTTTCATTCAGTTCAAACAGTTGTCTACATAGTGCTTCAACATGTCAAAGGAAAGTTAAATAGTTTAAAAGAAGCAATTAAAGTAGACATAGGAGTTTGAGAAGAGCATCCTTGTGAAGGCAACATTTTCTAGATATCTTATATTCTACTTTCCCTAATGGTTTAAGGTGTTCAGAACACACTAATTAAGCAAAAGCTGTTCAGCTCATAATGCTATTATTATATGATTATCACAGAGAGAAATATTTTAAGAAACAAAAATTATCAATTTACCCAGAGGTCCATGAAGAGGTAACAACTTTTCTTCATTGTGTAAAATGCTTGTTACTCTGCCACAAAACTTAGTATGACACATGCATACATTAGAGGCACATAGAGACATTCCTATAGCTATTTAAGTACTCAAACTCACGACATACTCCTAGTCACTTGAAACTAGTTACTGACGTAAATAATATATGAATCAATGACAATTATAATATACACCTTACCCTGGAAACGTCAAGAACTAGGCATAACACAGTGTAATTGATTGACTTTCTTTCAATATACACTACTTGATTCTGTCCTTGTGTGTCTAACATATGTTCAATAAAGCCTATTTTATTTTAAAATATTTTGCCATTTTCAGCTATTTTATTGGCAGTTCCTTTACAATACCAGTATTTCCTCCAAATAATTTTTTTGCCTGTACTAGACTTTGTTACCAATAGACACACTGCCCATCACTCTGTTCTACTATTGGCAAGAACTTAAAAATCTAAATCACCAAAGAGATAAATTCAACTAACATTAATGTATTTCAAACTATTTTGTGATTACTTTCTAAAATTGTTATTTAAATATGAGTCTTTGTGTAAATATTTATTTCAATTACTAAAGAAAGATTACAAAAACCCCCCGTGCCACTGATTCTTTTGTTTTAATGCCTTTTTTGTACCAAGTTATTTATTCTATCAACCACCCTTTAATAAAAATGGCAGCTTTCACTCCAATATGCTCAGAGCCTGTTTTATGTCTATACATTTAAAGTCTAGATGATATGAATTAAGACCTTGCAAAATGAACCATGTCAAAGACAGGCATGATGTTAATTTTACTCTACCATATGGAGCAGATAGGAAATATAAACAAACCAGATCAGGAAACCAGATGCAAAGTAACCAGATGCAAAGTAACCCTATTTGTAAGTAACCTGCATTTGTAGAACTGTACAAAATATTTCGTAAGGCTGGTCATGTGAGGTGCAGTTGTATGTTAATGCAAGAGTCTCCTTTTCCCAAGGATTTCAGTGAGCATTTTTCTGCATTTCAGTGTGGTATATAAATCTATCAGCTTGCTTGGAGCTAGTCTCAGTATCTCTGACACAGCAGCAGCACAGAGGTGTATCTGACCAGAGCAGAAGGAAGCTTAGACACCTGATTTACCTTATTGCTGCAACCTGAAGCACTTACAGTCTCAGCAAATAAATGTGTAAGGGTAGAAGGGAAGCTGCAGGAGACCACTAAGAGTGCAAAAGCTACCTAACATCTGACATGGTCCTGTAAGCTAGACCTCTATGCATGAGACTTGATAGGCTACACACAGTGAGAACTGGTTATAGAATGTTGAGGAACTGGAAGACGTGTATTCCAGAGCCTTATTTCACATACATATATGTGTATACACATATTTATTTATTTGCATTTTTATTTGCATATAAGTTTATGGATTCTATATCTATCAAAGCTAAAACATTACATGAACCAGACAACCTATCTAAATTTTCTAATTTTCCCAAGGTATTAGTACACTGGAATTTGAAAAGTGAAAAAGTGATTTCTAATAGACAACATTTAAAACTAGTATTTTTTTAGTGCACTCAGAAGCCTAGTCAGTAGCTAGTATGATTTTACTGAGAGACAATAAAGTGTTGATCATTTTTTAAAAATATGCAACTTTTCTATTTCTAAAATGACAGAAATAAATACGTAAAACTGCCTTGTAATCAAATTCAGAACTAGTTCAGTCTGCTACTAGATATTCTTATCACAGGTGAGATTGTTTTTCCAGTAGTTTAACAAAAGCCGCTGGAGCCAAGCGACTTCCTAGTTAATGTGGTTGCCATCAAAATTAGAGAGGAATCAGCATTTTAGCCTGTGAATCAGTTACACACTACGTTTAGCCAGTAACTTTAACAGCTGATAGACAGAGTTGTTGCTGCACCAGACTAATCCTCTAACTCAGAATTTAAGATAGTGTTATCTTGAATTATACCAACACAGACTGCTAAAAGTCATGTCATTCTCCCTGAAGGGTCAAGACAACAAATATATTTTTTTCTTTGACAAATGATGAAATTAGACATAATTTCGAAACTCAGGTAGGAAAATATGGACTTGATATTAAAAACACATCATTGACAAAAATTAAATTAAAATACTTTCTTGGATCTCCATTTCTGTAATAGGTCAGGTTGGGAGTTCTTTGTTTATTTCGGTGGGTGCATAAGCATTGGAGTTGTCTTTGTTGTTTGCCTGTCTTTATCCACTTTGCAAAATTAAAGACAAAACCTAAAATAAAAGGTTCTATTCTTTACTGGTGGTGCTTACTTTTGTGAGGTGGTGATACCTATAAAATAAAATAATTACAAAATAACTAAAAACTTACTGTATTTCAGCACCTCTCCTCCAGCCTGCACTAATCCTTGCTCCATGAAATCGTTGAAAAGATTCTAAACATCTGCATTTTTTAAGCCAGAAAAAACAAGGCAAAGAAAAGCCCTGCCGGGAAAAAAAAAAAAAAAAGACTTGACATGCTTTTCAGCAGGGAACAGTTTCTTCTCGTCTTCAGCAGAACAGAGATGCTTGTTTGAGGCCTGAAACTGACAATATTGTCTGGATGGGTGACAGGTATCTGATCTCATAAATTCACTACTAGAAACAGGTGCATTACACCCCAGGATTTCTAATGTGCTAAAGGGCTCTGTAATCCATAAGAGCTGCAGAAACAGCAACTTGTATCTGTCATATGGCTGGGACTACCTGTCTCTCAAGCCAGAATCTACCTTTCTAAACGTCAGCAGTACAGCTCTTTCTCTGAGACTGTTCAAAATGGTACCACCACCTGGCCCTCTAGCTAAATATTGCTTAGAAAAAGGCTGTAAACTGCCACTTTACCAACTTGTCCAATTTCAGTCATATCTAGATACCATCAGCTTGGTGAATATGTCTGCTACAGAACAGCATTGCAGCAGTGCCTGCTTAGAGTTGTAAAAAGACTTATTTTGTAGATGTTAATTGTTTCCAGCTTAAAAAAAAAATCTTATCTACAGAAGAAAAAACGTAGCAATGTCTGCAGAACAAAAAGACCTCACCTTTTGCTCAAAAAGTCTATGGTTTGAAAACACTTAAGTGTGCTGAGGAAGAAACTGATGCTCTTTCTTTCTTATCTTTGCTAGTCATTCGCTTCAGTCACTGTCATAGCAAAGACAGTGACTTACATGGTCTTTTTGTCCTCTTTTGTAGGGACTTTTTTTTTTTTTCCAGTCTTGAGGAGAAAGAAGAGCTGTTAAATCTCTTCCAGAAAATTTATTGCATTTGGGGATCCAACTTAAACTTGAGAAGTTACGATTAAGGTCACACCTTTATGGTTAGAATGCTTGCCTTAAGATCTTTCAAAGAATTGAAGAGATAGTTAAAAGAAAAAAAAAAAAGAAGTAATAATTTCTTCTGTAAATAAGTAACACTTATAACAGTTTTAAAGGAATTTATCCCTGGACCACTGGCAGTTAAATTTAAGTCTCAAAATAAAGAACTGAGTTAGCTATCTCAGCATCCATAGTGCTAGTGTGCAGAACTATGGAATCATTTCATTCACATACATGTGGGGTGTCCTAGGTTATCCCACATGGCTTTCAGGTGCTGCTACTGCAGAATGGGTCTTGTCTCTGCTTTGTTTCACATACACTAGAACTATGTGGATATCTTAGTCGAGCAACATTTGAAGTGATGCTGCACACCAAATTCTAGGCAAATGCGTTAATATCCCAATCAAAAAGTGAATAAAGTTTGGAGAATTATGCAGGCAGCCATGACTACTTTTTTATTGATGTGGATATATCACAGAGTCTATTAGCTACATATAGGTCTTAATTGACCCACGGACTCTCTGATTTATTTTTATGTTGAGAATTTAAAATGACTGGTTTACCTGAAGATTCCTGAATCTACAATACAAAGCAGAAAACCTACGGTGGCCTTGGTAGTATTAGTTATTTAAACATGGAAAACTAGTGGTATTTGCAACTTGCCGAGTTATTTAAGACACACCTACCAGAGATGTGTGTAGGACAAAGGTTTTATTGGAAAGATGCATATTTCTGCAAAAACAGCTGAAGCCCAAGGATACCAAAAAGATGCTAAAACAGCACTAGATCATTAAAACAATCTGATCATTTGGAAAGAAAATTTGAAGTGAGATGACATTTCCTAAATATCAACATTGTTTCTGCTGTGCACATGTTTAAAAAAGCCAACAACATCCAGCTGCCAGGACAGAAAGATTCTTACATAGACTGTATCTTTCAGATATGCTAAGGCATTCAGACAGCCCTAGTCACCTGCATTTTAACATCTGAAGTCCTCTGCTATTAATGTAGCACAAAGCATAATCATATTTTAGAATTCATATCAATATAAAACTGAAAAGATGTAAGTATTGAATAGAATATGAAAGCCTGAAAAGTGCATTGCTGGCTAGCAAATTCCACCTTATCTTTTGAATGTAAAAACCTCTGAGAGAGTTATAAGTAAATTAACATTTAAATAGATTGAGCAAGTAAGTGTATTACTGTCAAACTATTTAAAATCCTTATAGCACATAGATAAAATAATGTTGCTTGGAAATTTTTCTGATGCAAGAGGCTAGCAAATAGAAATAAATGATATGTGACCATAAAAGATGCCTGACAATATTGGGACACATGAAGCAAGGCTATGTAGTAAGGGAGAAATGAAAAATCCTAAGGAGATCATTCCAGTGTGCAGTTTTGACTATTCATTTTAAAAAACCCCAAACAAACAAACAAAACACCTTGGAAAGATATAATGAAGCGATATTATAATGACCAAAGATCAAGACAAGTCTTACAGAACAGCTTGTGAGTAGTTTTATTTTCTTCTCTCTTAGATAATCGTGGGAAAAAAGGCAATAGAGAAAATTGAGCACTACAGTCCAAAGAACAGTATAAACTCATTAGCAAATGGCTACAGATTGTCAGAGAAGAAATTTTGTCTGGAAATTAGATGTGTGTTGCAAATGAGGCTGAAGTTCCAAAATAATCTGCAGCAGGATGAATAGTAGAAATAAAATCCAGTGTGACTATATCACAAAATTCTGAGTGCAAAACAACGATATTCTTTGGCCTAATAATGGGATAGACTATTGCCTGGAGATCACAACTGATGACTAAAATATTCATGTTAACTCCAAACTATTGTTTATAACATGATTCTGTTCAAAATATTAGCTGATTAGTGAGGAAACACAAAGACAAATTTTGAAGAAAATTTTATCTCTAAATAGTTGGGCAATGTCTACAAAAAGGCATTTAAGGCAAAATTAAAGTGGGATTTAGGAACTGTTCTCAATTTTTCAATTTCCTAAAGACCTGGTCACATTTTGCTTTATCTCAGTGATGGGAGAAATTTATTAAGGACTGGTCTATTAGTCTGAAAACTAATAGTTTCTTTTACACTAAAAAAATCAGAAACTCTTTTCTTGAGGAGAGTAGTACACACTTGGTTGTGCATTATGGGAATCTGGGTGCTGGGTGTTCAAACAGTTGTTCTTCCACTAGGGCTTCCAGTCTCTGAACAGGAAGTGAACCCAAAAGGGACAAGGGAAAGACTTGCCCCTCACTACTACCAGCTGTCTGTGAGGGAAAGAACACTGCTTCTCTAAGAAATGATACAAATGGATGTCTTCCAGGTTTTCAAATGAAGATTGAGAAAAAGCCAGATTAACAGAACAAAGAACAAGAGGTGCAGGGCATACTGAGGTCCTTATTCTATTTTTCATTTTTAAAAAGCTTGTAGATTTCACTGGATTCCATTTCAAGTCCCAGTTTGCTAATCAGGCATTGCTATGTAATTCTTCTCTATATGGGACCTTGGCTTTCTAAAGTATTCAGGGAAAGGAGAGAAAAATAACCAGTTAAATAATCAATTTCTCCTTCTTAAACCAATGTGAAGTAATTCCTTACAAATTAATTTGTTTCAAGTTGTTTGTGTGAGCACAAATTTCAGAAGATCTGTAGTTTCAGTTAAACTGACAGGATGGATCTTTCTGCAAAAATAAGGTGAAATAATTCAAATTTTTTTTCTGCCATCTAATGCTGAATCCAGATTTACAGATTTGCAATTTAGTTCTTATAGTTAGAATATCAACACCTCAAGAGATCAAAAAACATAATTTGTCTGTTTTTTATTGTTGGCTTTTATAATATAAATAGATTACTAAAACTTATAATACTATATATGTGGTCATTAAGCTGTTACTTTCAGAATATTGTAAAATCCATAGAACTTGTAGCAGGATTTGAAAATTGCTGCCTATATATTAATTTTCATATATTCACTCTCTAAAGCAACACACAGATGAGAGTTTTTGGCCATGTCTATAATATGTTGACATTTAAGAATGACAAATTTTCTCTTTTCCCTTTTATTTAAATAAAGCAGGGGAGATTAAGTCAGAAAGAACATATTGGATGAAAAAAATATGAGTGGTATAAAATAATGAGTAACCACTGTTGTAGCCAGTAAATCAGTTCCCACTGAATTCACTTAAGCAACAGTTTGATCATTTCAAAATGTCTGCACATTTATGTTGTTATCATGTACAAACCCAAAGGCGCTTTTTCATGGAATTCTAGTAGCATCTTTTTAGCAACATTTGCTGACTTTAAATGATCCCACTTATAACCCCAAGAAAAATACATCTATAAGTGGTGCTGCAGAAAAGAGATTCCAATATACATTTCAGCATGTGTTTTTAAATCCTCTGACTGAAACTCACAATCCTTTTACCAGCTTAGAACACTGATAGTAATTCTATTACCAGTGCAATAGCCATCCCTCTCTAATTCTCTAGACACAATTACTGTGCACCATGCAAGATGAATACAAATTAACAGAAGAAAAAAACACCGTAGAAAAGAGAAAATCAGTGTGGGCTGAAATGTTTCCTGCAGGGGATGCTCTTGCACTCTCAAGTTTAGCTGAAGGAGCTCCAGAAACAGTTAAAAAGGAACAGAAAGGGGGGGTCATAAAAAAGAAAGAATTTAAAAAAATGAACCCAAAACATCAAGCAAGGTTCTGTATATGATTTTTCTTCTGCCCTTGGTAATTCATACAGATACAATTAAAATTTTAATTAACAGTGTTATCTAGGGTAGGGGTTTTTTCATTGTATGTAGCTATTCACAACTTTAAAGAAAGCATTCACTGCTTCTATTTAGTGAAAAAAAAATCCATTCTGTTTCACTTTTTGGTCAGCAAATGTTTCTATTTAAATTTATGCTGAATTATAAGGGAATAAATTTAAAGTACTTTCTTTTTCTTTAATAAAATTCCTGATTTCTGCTACCTTTGCAAAAAGTACATACACCATAAACAACCTTTAGCAAAGGGCATAGAAGAAAATAAGGTGAAAACAAAAAAAAAAGCCTGGTTTAGTTTATTTTTAACATAAAACTAGAGAAGCTGAAGACTACAGCTGTAGTTTACCACCACCTCTGCTGGAAGCATATGGCATGATGACAGTCTATTTTAGCTTCCACAGAAGAGAATTTAAAGGTGAACAATACTACCTAATATTTCAGTTTGCAGAAACACTGCTATGCAGGAGTTGGGTAAAATGATTGTTGATTTTTGATTCTTCTTATTTTGCCTTACTCATTGTGTAGCCTTCTCAATGGAGGGCTACCTTCCAGTTTTCTTAGCTTCTGTAATGTATATAAATCCTCACATCCCACCATGTTTTATAACTCTAAGAACATCTGTCCAGCTCAGTGCAATGCAGATCTGCATTTTCATAGGGAAAATCTTCCTATGGAGAATTAATTGACTTATGGTTATCAGTAATAGCTATATCATTAAAATCTTTATTTCTTAAAAATAACAGACTCAAGACAGGAATTGGACTGCTCAACTTAGGTACTAAATTGGACTTTTATTTTCATCTCTACTGAGGCAAGTACCACCCAAGCTAGCGGAGAAAAGTATTGTTAGAGGTTCCGAAAAACAGTTACCTTCTTCCATCTCAGTCAATGATTCAGGTGTTTTATTCATACGGGTTGTTTTCCTAAGAGCTTTATTTTACATCTAGGTTTTATGCTAATATTAAATAGACTCTATCCTGATCTAACCACCCTAACTAACAAGGAGGCAATACATTTTGTCTCATTGTAAGATCACAAGATCTGTCTAGAGGTCTGCCACAGTTATACTACAAACCTACATCCCTTCACCACCCTCTCATCTTACACTCAGTTTGATTTTTTGTTTATTAATTATTTCTCTTACATTTGCAAAAGAGATCAGTTGTTATCCTCTGACAGGACATATTAAAGTTACCTGCTTCTCAAAGCCCATTTGGACAGCTGGTGGATAACAGTTTTCCCACTTCTCTTCATGAGAATTATTTTCATGCAGGTTACCACAAAGTAAATATCCATTATAAAAGAGAGTTTCTTCCCATTTATTTAATTTATTTTTAAACCACTGTTCCTTCTTTCTCTTTTTTGTTTGCTTTTGTAGAGTGCCAAACCTTATATCTTTCTATTCTTTTTAGCAAATTTTCTCATTAAAAAAAAAAATGGAAAAGACAAAGCAATCAGTATAGCAAAGTTTGCTGGCCTTTGAGCCAGATCCAGTAAAGAACAGTTGTTCCTAAATGTTTTCTGAAATGGAATCAAAGTTCACAACTTGGAGCTGTAAGACAGAGGGTGAGTTAGAACCTTTGGAGTAATCAATCAAAACCACTCGAATAGTGCAACGGCAGTACTTCCAGTTATTTAACCACAAAATTTCAAACTCCACTTCTTTTTATAGCTTAGTTGCTGTTACCAGGTCCGGATGTTCTGTCCAGCAGAAAACCAGAGAACAAAATATTTCCAGGAGTGGCTGCCTGAAAGGATTATAGGGATTTGTAGGTGTTGTTCATTTTTAGTTGGGGGGTGGTAGAACTTTTGAGTTCACTTGGGTTTTTTTCTTGTTTTGGTTTGGGTTTTTTGTTTGTTTGTTTGTTTTTGTTTTTGATTTGTTTTCTTGGGTTTTTTTCAGGGTCTTTTTTTTTCTACATTTCTTCTTTATTTTGTATTGGTGGGTTTTTTTTTTCTAAATGATCCAAGGCCGAATCTTCTTTTTATAGTTTGAAATCTGGTCACTAGGGGTCTTCTCCAGCAGGTAGCAGAAATGTGTTAGTATTCCTCAAAACAAGGAGAAGAATGAACTTTGCTTTCCCCTTTCTCCAAAAATTTTCTGCCAGCAAACCGCCATTCAAAAGTCAGTGCCAGCATCTCCAGTTTCAGTTGGCTTAGATGTCAAGGAAAGGAAAACCAAATACAACAACACAAAAGATCTGGATAAAGTCATTCCAGGTCCTGTTCTACTTTAACAAAGAGGTGCTTTGTGATCGCTCTGAAGAGATAAGTGCAGAGAGTGCATATACAGAATAGAAACATTCTCAGGCACAAACCTCTTTGGAATTTTCTCTTGGCTGTTTTTCTGACCTAGTGCTCAACATTGTGGCTGTTGTGAGTCTCTGTGTTGGTGACTAAATACCTTCAAGCAGGAGACTGAAGCATCCAAGGCCCCAAATGTACACTGAAGAACAGCAGAGTCACTCACATGCCTACACCTTTCTTACCACATCACTCTCCAACCTTCTGGCTTCTTGCACTCAGCTCTGCTCTTCTGGCTTATGCTATTCCTTTCAAGTTTTTATGCAGTCCTAACCTGGCTCACAGCAAATGGTCAGAGGGGAAAATGAAGAAATTACTGTTCTTATTGCCACATCAGTCTCCAGATGGTTTTCTCTGAAACTACACTTAAGGAGGCACAAGGACAAACAGAAAAGTCTATACAACTTGATTCTGTTTAGGCTTACAACACTGGTAAAAATCCTTTCAAGAATTTAAAAATCTAACCAGCTTTTGAGTATTGTACCTGAGGCTGTCCACAAAACTCTTATATAACAGAAAATTTTCCTCTTTCTTATGAATTAAATACCAAGTTTCGTGATGAATTGGTACTATTTCCCACCCTTCTAAATCTGCTTTTCCAAATTTAAATTTTGTAGGATAAAATTTTTCTAATAACTTTTTTTTTATCAGAATAGTAGATGGCAGATTTTTATATTAAGCTGATTTATTCAGTAGAGTGAGGGGAAAGAAAATAATATTCTTTTCACATTATACAATTCTTTCCCTCATTTTTCCTTTAAATAACCCTCTGGGTAAAATGGTCCAGGGTTGCAAAATAAAATTTGGCCTAAGAATAATTCTCACTGATATGTAGCCTTTTATTTATTGCCTAAAAATTAGTTTATCATACTTTGGAAATAGTATCCTGATTACTTAAAACAGAAAGATTCATATTTCCTCACAATATCTGTTGGGTTTTGTGGTTTCCTTTTCATAATTTTTTTTTACTATAAATATCACAGAATGAAATTTCTTCTTCATTATAACCTCTTTACAGAGAAAAATGTTTCTCTGAGCATATTATATCATAAAGTTAATAAAATCAGGCCCTTTAGGTATGAAAATTGTTTAAAAAAGTAATTTCATTTTGAAAAATTAGTTTTTCTAGGGCTTGGTTTTTTTTTCTTCTAAATGCTGCTGAATAGCAACTTTCTAATATTTGCAACTTTTCAGACAAAAGTACAGGAATACCCACCTTAATCTTCATTAATTGGGTTCTGATGGTAAACTGTTTTCAGTCTACATATTTTCTCACCAGCAAAGGTGAGACATTTAAGTCACCTTTAGATATCTATATTGTATGTGTTTACCTCAGAGCTAATTTGTAACTTCATTTTTTTTAGCCAAGGAAGTAAAATGACACTTTAAAATTAGTTAATTTTATCTCATGGCAGATGTCTAAATCCGAACCTCTGAATTCTATAGGATAACATTTCTCTCTAGTAAGTTAAAAGGGAGTCTAATTAAGATCAAAAATAGATGTTCATGAGACACGTGATAAGTCAAGTTATATCAACAAATATCTATAACATTTGTGTTTAACAAGGACCTGTATTCTATTCCCCAAGATCAGATAGTTTAAAGTCAGATAATTTGATGTGAGATCCTTGAAGCAATTTAAAAGTCAGCTGCAGAGATTTGCAGAAGTTCAAGCTGTAACACTAAAGGTATTCTAGTGTAAACTACACACATGTGAAATGGGACCAAAATTTGGAGGTTATTCAAACTAGCCATAGTGAGTCTATTGATTTAATTAATTGACACCTAATTTGACAGTAAGTTATGTTCAGGCAAATGATCTTATTTTTGGGCAAGTCTTGACTAGCTCTGCTATAGGTTATAGAAAACTTTGACTGCAATAATCTACTGAAAAATCTTTAGTAGCCAGCTGAAGAATTGTTTGCACAGCTCACAAAATAGATTTTATATTCTGGTGAATTTAAAAATAAAAAGCTTAGTATGGTCCACAGTGGAGCAACAAAAGATTATTCTTAGTCATGTCCTCCTAGTCTTTTAGGCAATATTTCATAGTGTGTAAATAACAAGGAGTTTTAGATGAGATGGCCATACGAGCTCTGCTGGGTTAGAGCATTGGTCAGCTAAAGTGAGATAACACAGAGAACAGTGACTGGTGGACTAGGAAGTAGTAGGGGACAATGTGCAAGAGAAATATTACATGGAGCAGGACATGTGCAAAGGCAGGAGAGACTCCCCTCACAGCCTGTTCTCTCATTTCTCATGCCCTTTTTTATTAAAATCTCTACACATTTTCAGTCCTATTTCTAATACCAGCACAAGTTTTCTAAATGATTGCGATCACAGGGTAGCAAGGGATCAGGGGTGTCTTTGCAGGCATACCAACACATTTAGTCATCATTTCCTTAGGTGGTCTAAAAACTTCTTTGAGACAACAAAGTGACTTGAGATATGTGGTTTACTGAAGTACTGTCTCCACAGGCAAGTGTTTTACTTAGTGTTACAAGAGTTCTCAAGGTGGGACTTTCAGTCAGCCCTAAAGATTCCCTCCAGGCAGTCCCTGTTCTTAATAGATTCATTAATAGGTGTTCTTTGAATGCTGGAGGAAGAATCTGGCTGTCCCAGGGACTTCTGAAAGTCTTTACTTCTGCAGAATTGAGTAAATTGTGCACAGATTAAATATAAGTAAACAGTCAGGAATGGACACGTAGGACATTCTGTGGCAGTATTCAAGATACATTAATTAGGGTATGAAGTATTTAGGATGTGGTTTGCAAGTAGTTTAAACTAGTCAACATAAACAGATCATGCATAAACTGGAGTAGTCACAGTTGATACGGACCAACTGGTTAAAAGAACTCACCAGAGCAGCAGTTCAGCAAGTCTCATCACTTAGCGATTCTTTTGTGTCAACACATAATGGACACTGCTGTCATCACCAACCAGACAGTGTATGACAATCCTGTTTCAGAGATTTGAATCACCACAAATGCTACCTTTTGTAAAAGATGCAAAACATCAGTGTTATGATAAACACCCAATCCATGTGTTGCTGTGCCACACCACCACATCCTTGTACAACAACTACACAAATTCAAAAGTATTGGCCCCACCCTGAAGTGAGCAGCAGGCATAGCTTCACAGATGGTAAATGATTCTAGTGTCCGTGGCAAAATTTGCCTCACAAAACTGCTCTTTTCCTTGCATGCAACACCTGCCCTCAACTTTGCTTACAGCATTATATCCCTTACTAATGTCGACACCAGCCCTTGTCTCCATCGCACTATCATGCCTTGATCACAAACCCAGCATGTACTGTATGCTTTGATTGTAATGATGCCAAATTAATGTATCAAAGCTTCTTATAAAAGATTTTTACATCCTTCAGTCTTCTCCCCTGAATTCACTTTTAAACTAATACTGCACCCTGATTACATTGCACAGTTTGACCCTAGACCACAAAGACAAAGCCAAAATGTACTTTAGCCCATATAATACACATTGGATACTCTCCTAAAATTCCCATTACAAAATATAAATGGAGACATGCTGTTTAGTCAGCTTTTGCTGTTTGAGAATAACAGAATCTGAATGAAGCTTCACTGGCAGGAACTACATTTGGTGTTGTTTGTCTGTGGCAACCCTTCACGTTGTTATTATGAAGCAGGCACCTAATCTGCTTAGCCTGATCCAGACTGTAAATTTGCTGCTTGATTGAATTCTGGGTTTAGTGTTGATGATACTCTGGGATCATGAACATCATAAAGTAGCTGCCAAGAACTGATGGGCTACATGGAGATGTGAGAATGCTGAATGTCAGGACAAGCAAAGATATGTAAATTAGTGACGTGATACCCCAAGAAACAGAGAGGGGAAAGAAGTTTTCATGAGAGAATGATTCAAATCAAGAACACTTAATGTTTGGATATGGCTGCTGCGCTGACCCATTCTTCTAATGTTTTATTCAAATTCAGGCAATTCATGGTATGTGTCTGGTTACAGAAAAGGATTTTTGAGCCCAGAGAGACAAATAACTGTTTCACATAATCATATTTTCAATTGCAGCTGGTCTCTGAGGTGAATCAAAGATAAATAAAAAAGCTGATACTTCCCTTCTTCCCACTCTAATATGTGTGAAGACCCTGTTTTAAAAAATATTAACATAAAAAGTACTCCAATCCTGCTGACACAAAATAAATTCAAAAGCATGATTACTTCCAGTGTTTATTTTTATTTTCCATTTTTCTCATTTTCTTCTGTCAAATTTCTCCTAACTTTAGTTTTATTAAATTAATTAACACTGTTAGATAAATTATTAAATGATTTAAGTTTAGGCTGGTCCTAGCTATTGAAGAAACAGCAAGTGACATTTTTCCAAACTTTATGTCATTAATCTAACTAGTCAACAAGTTATATTTTAATCACCAGCTTTTTAACATACATATATTACTACTGAATGTATCTATTCCACTATAGTGAAGACAATGAAACAAAAGAAATTACGAGTTTGAGTTCCTGAAAGCAGCAGATTTTTTTTTTTTTTAATCTCAGGGATTAAGTGATCCTTGTGATTTCCAAATATGAAGCTGAGAAGCCATGTTAAGTTTTGCAGCACTGCAGTCATTTCAGAGAAAACGGAACAAATGAGGCAATCTTCCAATTCCTGGAGAGACCAAATGTTAGAAAAGGAAGAGGAGAGGACAGGACAGGACAGGACAGGACAGGACAGGACAGGACAGGAGAGGACAGGAGAGGAGAGGGAGAGGACAGGGGAGGGAGAGGACAGGGAAGGACAGGAGAGGACAGGAAAGGACAGGAGAGGACAGGAGAGGACAGGAGAGGAGAGGTGCTCTCCTGAAATTCAGTTTTGAAAATTACCTTGTTTATTGTTTGCAGAATTCTTGACTGGAAGGCTAGAGTTGTTGCTTTAACAGAAACAAATAATTAAATCTTGGCCCAATAACATGAAACTCTTGAAGGCAATAACTTGTAGGAAGGAATTACTCTATAGGTAAAGCATAGGAAATGGACAAGAATGGTCTTAAGTGTATGTATTCAGAGTCATAGAAACTTAGAATCATAGAATGGTTTGATTTGGAAGGGATCATCAAATACCAGCTACTCCAAACCCCTGCCATGGGCAGGGATACCTTTCACTAGATCAGGTTGCTCAAAGACCCATCCAAACTGACCTTGAGCACCTCCAATGATGTGTCATCCACAGCTTCTCTGGGAAACTGGTTTCTGTGGCTTGTCACCCTCACAGTAAAAAGTTCCTCCCTAATATCCACACCTCCTCTTACTTTAAAGCCAATAGCCCTTGACAATCACTACATGCCATTGCAATGCTCTCCAGCTTTCTTGTGGGCCCCTTTAGGTACTGAAAGGTGCTGTAAGTTCTTCTTAGAATCTTCTCTTCTCCTCTCTGAACAACCCTGACTCTCTTAGCCTGACTTCTTAGAAGAGGTGCTTCAGCCCTCTGACCATCTTCATGGCCCTCCTCTGGACTCACTCCAGCAGGTCCCCATCCTTCTTACTTTGGGGGCTCTGGAAGCGAGCATAGTACTCCAGCTGGAATCTCACAGGAGTGGAGTAGAGTGAAACAATCATCTCCTTGGCTTGCTGCCCACACCTCTTTGGATGATAAAATCAGCTTTCTGGGCTGCAAGCCATTAGTACAAGAAAGGACCAAATATTTGGTCCTTCTCTTTAGAAAGTTAAATAAATAAATAAATAAAATACATAACTCCAAAATATGCTATACTCACAATTATATCTCCTACATTATATCTCACATAAAGCTTTGGTAGACTAAAGAAGGAAATGTTTCTTTAGCATAGTGTAAACAAGTCAAAACCATTATTTAAAAAGTTTTAGTTTATTTGACTAACCCTATTTTACCTGGTTGTTTGTTTCTTCCTTGAATAAAGTTTTCCTGTGACAGTAAGTTTCTATATCAGGTTGACTATGCTAAATCATAGGGTGTGGATTTTTAACTAGAGGATTGATATTTCATGCACACGTCCATGAGTGCATTAACGAAGTATTTAAAAGACTGTATTACTTTTGGCATAGTTATCATGAAGTGTTTCGATAAACTGGTCTCATTTCTGCACCTTTTGAGTAATGTCAAGGGTTTAATTTTTTGAGCTTACGACTCAGTAAATTTTGCATTCCACTGAAGAAATGTTTTCTTGGGTGAGGACTCTAGAAAACATATAAACCACAGTATGTTAGAAAAATGCCTAACTACATCACTGATAACGGAATTTTTCATTTTACTTTACCAGGAACTAGAATATTTATGTCTCAGATCTACTGCTTGCAGATTTAGCAAGGCTGACACTGGATGTTATCAATGGCAAGCACGTTAAGGTTTTAATTTCCTACTGTTTTATTTTTGTCTTCCTTCTTCTTCTGAGAATTATGGGGTTTTCTTTTTAAGATGAGGAAAGCATAACAGCATCCTTTTTTTCCTATTCATGAATCAATTTAATTGATGCTCCAGAACTGGTCTGCTATTATGCATGCAGAGGGAGGCAATTACTTAAATTATATTAGCTACCAGAGAAAGAAGTTATTTTTGTTTTGAATTTTTCATAGATGAAATAATTATTCTTGTACATACATATAAATCAAGTTTTTAAGCTATGTTGGTAGCTGTTCTTATCAGGACTTTTTTTCCTTCATTGCTTAATTTAAATAACTTTCGATAGTGATGCCTAAAGAGCTTGTAATATAACAATATTGTTATTTTCGCAGAATCTATTTTCATAGGCAGATTAAAACCAGAAGAAGACAACTTCCTTTCCCCTGCATGAACTTTCCCTTTTTCTTAGTCCTTTTATTGAAGCTCCTTTCCTCTTAGCCTGTACATGGAAAATCTACAAACTGGGGAATGAATTCTCCACAGAACTTTATCCATATTTGGCTGCAATCAAATTTGCTTTATCATATTTTGTTTAATAGCACTGTAGTCTGTGTTCATATGTGTCCTTCCAAAGGTCTTTGAAGCCTTTTATTAAGCAATTTGAATCTATTTTTATGAGTGGGGGCTAATACCATTTTCTTTTCACAAGGTCAGGTGCCAGAGACTGTATCTATTTTATGGAGTAATTGATGTTATATCATACCAATGTTCCTTGTGATATCTTGTGGCTGTATCTCATCATAGTGGTTGCAAGTATTGCATGTGCAGAGACAGAGTGTGAATGGAGCAGGAGAACATGGCACTGTCCAGAAGATGGTACTGAAGACGACATAGGGTAAAAGAGTGCCTTCACTTTGAAGGCTTATCCATGATGACTTAAGATAGCCTGAAATGAAAAAAAAAAAAAAATTACAAACGACCAGTAACCATGATTACCTTAAAACCATAGAGAGGTGATTAGTCTAGTGACCCAGCTTGCTTATTGGACCTGTTTTTGCCTCAGTGTACAGATTTACATTGAAGCCTGTTGAAAGCAGCATAAATTACACATTTTGTCTTTTCTATTTTGTCTTAAGCCAAAATCTTTTAAGAATAGTTGTTAGATAATTTCAAAATAGATAGGTGAAGGGTTTCTCTAATATTTTATTCTAATATGTAAACTTAATACTTATTTTTTGTCCTATCAATATTACATTGTACAGCATGTAGAGGTCCATGGACAAAATGTTAGTGTAATTTTTAATGGGTTTTTAGGTTATCCTTATGGAGTCTAGTTCACCTGCCTAATGAGGCTGATCACTTTACTCAGCTGAAAAGGATAGGATAGGATAGGATAGGATAGGATAGGATAGGATAGGATAGGATAGGATAGGATAGGATAGGATAGGATAGGATAGGATAGGATAGGATAGGATAGGATAGGATAGGATAGGATAGGATAGGATAGGATAGGATAGGATAGGATAGGATAGGATAGGATAGGATAGGATAGGATAGGATAGGATAGGATAGGATAGGATAGGATAGGATAGGATAGGATAGGATAGGATAGGATAGGATAGGATAGGATAGGATAGGATAGGATAGGATAGGATAGGATAGGATAGGATAGGATAGGATAGGATAGGATAGGATAGGATAGGATAGGATAGGATAGGATAGGATAGGATAGGATAGGATAGGATAGGATAGGATAGGATAGGATAGGATAGGATAGGATAGGATAGGATAGGATAGGATAGGATAGGATAGGATAGGATAGGATAGGATAGGATAGGATAGGATAGGATAGGATAGGATAGGATAGGATAGGATAGGATAGGATAGGATAGGATAGGATAGGATAGGATAGGATAGGATAGGATAGGATAGGATAGGATAGGATAGGATAGGATAGGATAGGATAGGATAGGATAGGATAGGATAGGATAGGATAGGATAGGATAGGATAGGATAGGGTAGGTAGGCTATTTATCTTTCTTCCTTTTTCCCCCTCCCAATTAAAAAATGTTAAATAATACTTTGCTTATATTCATCAGAATTTGATTTGTAGGTCTGTTATGCACTTATATTACTCGCTTAACATTTTTTTTAAATTAAGGTGCAATCCTTTCTTACACTTATTCTTTGGCATATTTTATAAATTGCATCCTGTTTTTCCAACCTTTTCCCAGTTCATTAGGAGTCCTTCAAATTCTTATTCCTCCAACACTCTGGCAATCTTTTCCAGTTTTGTACATCTGAAAATTTAATAAATAGACTATTACCTGCATTATTGGGTCAACCTTGATGATATTCTCTGGCTGCAGATACAGGTTCTCAGTTTAGTCATCGTTTCTTTGTGCCCGTGAAACAGTGGTGCTATTATCTTTTTGGAAACATTTCTACATGTTACAACTGCTTTCCACCAGATGATGTTTTCTGAACTTTATTAACAGAATGTCATATGAGACAGCATCAAAAAATGCACCAGAGTCAAGACATGACATCTTTTTTGTCTCTTGCCACAAGGCTGTTCCTGTGTCATGGGAAGATATTAGATTGGTTTGACACAGTTTGTTGTTGACAAATTCGTGATGGCTGGAGGTGTTATATACCCTTGTGTAGGGCATTACCATAAAATAAGAAGAAATAGTAAGTACAAAGGGAAAAATTGTTATCTGAGTTATGTATAGGATATTTATTTTCTTCTTCCAAGTTTAGGAGGGATATTGAATTTCAATCTTTTCAGTCTTTCTGAACCCTGTGATTTTCTTTGTCTATTTGGCATACATATTTCCAGTTTAAAAACAGTTACTTGGAATAACATCTTGATTGCAGGATAAATGGAAATATACAACCTTAAAATGAACACTAACTACTTCTTGTTGGTCAGTTGCATCTGATGCTACAGGGGGGCCAGTGGTTACATAACTAGAAAATTGACACTGTAGGGAAGAGATTCCACTACCATGGAAAATGAAACTTCAGATTTTGGTGGGTTAGTTGAATGGTGTGCAGAATGCTGTGAAGAGATGTGATTCAAAGTATTCTTTACAAGAACATTTTCATCTGGAAGACTTGGATACCTGTGAATATCTCACGGATATTTCCAACAGAAAAAAACACATTTAACTTAAGCTGTTTAAGCTGATATAGGGCTTACTCCTTCACTTAACATGGTGCAAAGCCTTTTCAGGAGCATGATATACAGTGCAAACAAAAAGTATAAGAAAACAGGAAAGGGGAAGTTAGACATATTTAAAATGCTTCAAACAATATAATTAATCTTTTATTGTAAGGATATAAATAAATATGGAAATTAATATCAAGAACAAATAATACATACACGTATAAGAATGTATAATGAAGGTAAACTACATGTATTGGAACATAAAATGTGACTTTAAAGTGCTTCAAGGCACATGTTGAGTATGAAATTATTATTAAAAGTACGCACATTTTAATTCCTTAAAATAAATGATCTCATTAGGACTTATATCTATTCTATAGGAAGCATAATTGTTATGTGGGGAACCATAACTGGAATGTGAAAAAAAAACAGTAGAGTATTCTTTCAAGTTTTTGAACTCAGGCTACTCCTCAGATAGTAATGCTACATTTATCACACACAATTCAGATTAAAGCTATCATTTTACGACCTTTAAAATTTATGGAAGACTACAATACAGAAGATAAATTAACCTGCTTTTCATGCAGAAGAGGTGTTATGACTAAGAGTAAGACACAACTGTGCTGAAAAATGCTTGGCTTGCAGCAATACATGAATTGTGTCAGTGTTCTTTCCCTGTAAGTAGCATCACCTGCTTACTTAGGCAATTGTTTTGCTTGTCCTCAGACCTGCTCTACTTAAATGTAATTGAGAACCATTTTGGCTGTTAGCAAGATTTGCTAGGACATGTTTGCTTGGCTGCACAACAAAATTTTACTGCATGTGAGCAAATTTAATTAAACAACATGCTATGTCAATAGTTCATATTTTTCACAACTCAAAAGAAGCAAATACCAATATGTAATGTATTGTGAGCAAGATCATAGTTTCTCATCCTTACTGAAAAGATTTTTTTTTTTCCATTTGGTTGTTGTTGTTTCTGTGGCTGTGAGTAAAACCTGAATATTTTGTGGGTCACAATGTAAGACCGCTATCTTAAGCTCACTCAGTAACAGACTACAGTGCTCATTGGCCTTGTCTCTGACTTTTATCACTGTTAATCTGCTAATTACATGTTGTATGTTAACTACTGTGTATTAAAGCCAACTTTTCCTATTTATTCCTTCACTTTTAGTGGTTTTTGGGGTTGTTTTTTTTTTTTGTGTGTGTGTGTTTTTTAAGCAATCACGTCAGCTTTTACTGTGGTTGGCTTTTATCATAGATTAATATCATCAATCATTATAAATGTTAAAAGGGGATTTTCTTCTCCTTAATACATGCATGGACAAAGATGCACCTAAAACATTTCAAGACAAAGAGAGTAACATCATAACTTTTCTGGAGAACTTTAGAAAGCCAAGTAATTCTTGCAATGTGAATATTTTTGTGACTCTGGGAAAGGTTTCTAAAAGAAAAGACTGGTATAGTGGATAGAAATGTAATCTAATTCTTCAGCATGATGTTAGCCTGGGTGAGATAAATTTTAAATACTTTTCCTTTCAAGAAAATTTTCTAAAGACATTTATTTTAGAGATTAAATCAAAGTTGATGACAACATAGAAGCCTCATCAAGGTGATTTTAAACTGAAATTGGTCTTTTTCTCCTCATAGTACAACAACTTTTTTTCATAATGTGGTTTCAGATTGAAGGACAAAGAGAAAACTCTGGAAGAGGAGCAGAAATGCTCCACATTGACCCATCAAATTAGGGCCACAGACATGCTGCATCAGAAATTTCATTTGTTGTTTGAAGTGACAAAATTTTAGACATCATTAATCACTTACAAATGACTAATAAAACTTCATGTCAGGAAAAAAATGCTTTTGGCAACTATACTGTGCAAGACATTACTGTGTTGACACATTTCTAGCTGGATTCAAGGATTCAGTCATTACTAAAATTAGCAAGTACGTTATTACCTTTTGTCCTGTGTGGCAACTAACAACTATTTAGCCTTGCTGATTTACACACAAACATGAGAAAGCATATTATCTCTACTTCTTAGCTACTTGGTATCATGTAATTACAGACTCTCTAGAGATCTTGGCTGAGGGTAGTGGTTGGGCTTACATAGTCATTTGACACATTGAAAACTTTGAGAAATAGGTATTGTTCACAGATAAATGGAAGCTGGAATCATTTTTCCTGGAGGAGAGGTATTTTCACTGAATTAAGACAACAATAACCCCTGAAGGAAGGTATTTTAAAGGGTAGAATCAAATGGTTTAAGAGAAACAAAGACAGAATTTGTCTTTGTTAGTTTGTTTGAAAACGACAAGATAACAATTTCATATGGAAAAACCATTTTATTTTAGTAAGAGTACATGTACAGGGAAGTGCCCTAGACACAGACAAGGGAAGATGGCCACTCTGTGTTTGTGAAAAAGATATTCTTCAAGGTACATGTTGAAAGAAACTAGATAAGAGTACAGATTTTATACTCTGTAAAGGTATGAGGAGACTTAATGTTTTCTCTTTTTCAGAATTCTAATTGGTATTTTTCCAAAGAGGGAGACATACTCAGCCTCTATTTCCTTATCATAAAGACCTAAATTTCCTACGATTTGGGACTACACACTTGTCTGGTCCAGTCCTGAAGGGATATATTTCAAAATTAAGGTCAATTTATGTTCTCTAAGAAAATCTCCTACATCTACTAAATTTTAACATAAGTAGTTTAGTACTTTGAAAAAAATTGCCTTTTTTGCAAATATTAGAATAAATTTTCCTCTGTACTAGTTTTAAAATTGCTAGGTCTTTTGTTGTTATCATATGTAATGTCAATATACTTTCTATTGTTAATTTACGTAAACAATCACCAAAATGTTTGAGGCTGGAAGGCCCATCTGGAGAATGTGTTGTCCAACCTCCTGCTCAGAGCAGAGGCAGCTAGCGCAGCTATCTCTAGTCTATGTGAAATCTTCTTTACTTTCCCCATCAAGTGTTTATGCACATAAGATCCCCCTGAGCTTTCACTTGTGCAAGTTTAAATCTCCCAGCTCTCTCAACTTCTCCTCATATGTCAGATGGTCCAGTCCTTTATTCATCTTTGTGTCTCTTCATTGGACTCACTCCATTATGTCTGTGTATTTCTCATACTGAATGATGGGGCATTTTTTCCTTTTGCATCAAGCAGATAGTTGAGGAAGAGAAATATGATAGAAGAAAGAGTACAGCTGCCAGAAGTGGCAGGTTTAACAGAGCAAAGACTGTTATTGGCTTGCAAAAGTATTATGGCAGGACTGCAGCTATACTGAGGTGTTGACAGTAGGTGACAGTGTCTAGAGAGAACTGACAATACACAGTAAAAGAGAATAAATCTTTCTTGTTTATTTAAAATGCCTGAGTGTTTCTGTAAGAGTTTAATATTACAAAAAAGAAATCCATTTATTACTAAGCAAATATCAAGACAAGCAAATAGACAAAATAGTAGTTCTTTGTGAGAAAATGACATTTCATGCATAATGTGAAAACCAGTTCTTGTCACTTTTCCCCTCTTGATCTCCTAACTGAAATTTATCTTCTTTGCATCCATCACTGAATGTACCTTACAAACATTTTGTCTACAACAAATAAATATCTGTATGCAAAGCTTTCAAAATTATTCAACTTGCACCCACTTTTGTCTCTTACTGCCTTATCTGCAGATGAGAGGACCATAATTATGGCACACAATATTAAACTACTAAACAGAGCTGTTCTGCATGAATCTCTGACCTTAATTTTCTCTCCACCAGCACTATGGACTTCAGGGAGAAACAAAAATAATGGCTAGACCAGCAGCTTTTGGCCTAATTCAGTGTCTTGTAGAGACTAACAGTAATAAATGGTAGACCAAATAAAGAAGGCAAGTGGAACTTGAGATAAAATCCACTTGGATCTTCCGCAAAATGATATATCTATATGTACACTTACATGAGGACTGCAAAATATTTCCCCTTGCCTTTCCCCTTGCCTTTCCCCTTGCCTTTCCCCTTTTTCTATAAATCATTATCATCTTACACTAAGTAGAACCAGTAATCACACAAGACTATGACCTAGCCATTCATTCTCTAGCAGAACAACTGAAAAGACACATAAGATTCTCTTAAGTGTCCTAGTATGAATTTGCTAGGAAAGGATAAGAGATTGCCCCATGCTACAGCAAGAACACCCAAGTCCTTCTGTCTTAGACTATCTTTTTGTTTTATTATAACATGTTCCATCACATTTTCTGAGATCCTGTCTAGAATCCTTCTATGTTGGTAGAAACATGAAATGTTAACAGTAAAAATTCTTAACGATATGAACATGTCAGATTAGTATGGCAAACCTGGAAAATTAATGAAATATTGATAGTCTGCACAGAAATGTTATTTCAATGTCTGGAGAAGCCTCAGCCATATGTAGTTATGGAAAAGTTTGCTGTTTCAAATTGCACCAATATTTTAAGCATTATTTTAAAATCAGAGAAGTAGAAGTAAACGAAAACTTAAATCTCATGGATCTAGGACTGTTTCTCAGTGCATTGCATTTGGGCAGCTGTGTATACAGTCAGATATCACCATAATTGTACAAGGACATAAACAAAAGAAGGAACAACTGAGTAAAATTGAATATAAACTTTTAAAAATTACTCTTTTTTTTCCGTGAGTGTCAGAGGTTTTTCCAGACCTCCCTACCTATGCCTTATTCTGATCAATATCACTTTGTAACAGAGATAAGAGAAATCACACCAAACTTCCAAAAAAATATGTGAGATCAGAGTTGGGAAAAATCTTTTTTTCTATATTATTTGTGCAAGTGTCAGAAGCTATCATAATGTTAGGCAGTTCAGATTTTAAGTCTTTATCCTTGAGTTTCAGAATCATGCAAAGTTGTCCATTCAATCTTCCTTTGAGTCTCTTCCTAGAAAAATAATAGCTCTAGTGTGATCTCTGTCTCTCTTGCAAACCTTAATTTTGTCTAGAAACACAGCAAAATTCTGATTTTGTATTCACATACTTTAACAAAAAGTTTCAGTTAAGAGGTTCTTCAAGACAACTTTATTTTTAATTTTAATGAAACATGAACTTTTTTGATACATTTCTTTAAACCTACATAGCACTTTTAAACTCAATACATCTATAAATTAATTAGGAGTTAAATTTTACTAAAAGCAACTTGTACCTTTATCAGGATTTTCTAAGAATTTATTTGAATTTTTTAGTGAATGCCAACATCTATGATCTTTTCCCTGTTCAGATAATTGAAAGACATGGTATCAGTTTCCAAAGAAAAGGAAAAAAGGTCTGAAGCCTTTCCTGGCTTGCCAGAGCTCTCTACTTAGCGAGAGAAATGAAAAGAACATTTTTGCTTTCTCAACAGATTAGGTTGGTACCAGGAGCTATTTATGTTCAATTATACTGCCTGACTTATTTAGTGAGTGGGCAGATTTTGGTAATTTGTTTAATAACATAGTAGAATGATATTTATTTCATGACATAATTAAAAGGTTGAATTGTAATATAATAAACTACTCAGTGCATGCAAGTAATAACATTACACAATTACAGATTTCTGCATATTTCTGTGTGTTCAGCAGCCCCAGTATGGAAAAAAGGTCTAGATTAAAAATATGGACACTTGAAGAAAACTACAGTATGAACTTTCAGTTATGTCAGATAATCCTGTCTATGAGTGGTGCTTTGTGTAAAGATACATTCTGAGTAGTTCAAGATCACACCTCAAGACAATTTTTGTAAAGAAAGATAAACTCTCAGATATTTACATAGAGAAATTAAATGAGTTTAAAAATAATTTCTGCAAATTTTAAAAAATTATTTCTAATTTATTTCTCATATGTTTTATTTTTAATAGGAAATTTTGCAGCTGTACTTATTCACATATTCTACAGAGCATAGAATTCCCACATGAAACATGTGCTCTTTAATAGTTTCCAGTCTGTTTTTTATGTTTTCATTATGGGTAGCATGACCTGCTCCACATTCTGATCAGTGCAGGTCTTTACCTGAGATTTTTGCTATCAGATCTAGTATTGCCCATTATGTACCACATAGATAAGAACTATATCCTGTGATGCAGTATGTGAGTTCTCATTCAGGTTAACTACAGTAACTGTAGCCTAAGACTGACTAGGCTATATGTAAATTTTTGTCTATACACATATATAATAGAATAATTTATCAATAAGCCTATGTTCCTTTTTTTTTTTCTGCAAACACTCAAGTTGCTTTTCAGTGGGAGCTGTTCCTGAAGGTTGGAACAGACAACTTAGGAAACTGACAGGATAACTATTGTCTCTTTGCTCTAACGTTTTAGAAAGTACTTCAGTTTAGTAATAACTCTAGCTACTTTCAGCAAAGTTACAGTTCCTGTTTCTGTTCAGTTCCATATATCAGATCAGTGGGGAGACGCCAATTACCAAGCCCAGTGATAGAATCTTTAGCAGTCTATAAGGTATGCCTTTCTGGAAAATTTTCAAGGATATGCACTATTTTAGCTCTTGGATCAAATATATGTTTATCTTACATTTGTTTGCTAAAGGAAAAGACAACATTTTTATGATCTTAAAGCAATATTTGTCACCTAGGAGTGTACCTAGAAATGCATAATTAGAAAATCTTTCTTAAAGTTCTTTTTTTTTTTTTTAAGCCAAATGTTAAAAGAAAACCAGAAGTTGCATCTCTGAGTTTCTATGTCTTTCTTACCACAAAAGTTGAAAGAAGTTGCTCTTTAAAGAAAAAGTCTCTGTGCATCATTCCCTTGATTACTTTTGCACTATGTAGGAGAAAAAAAGGCTCAGGGGTCATGGAAAGGAAATGGAAAAAATGTGTTAGTAAAAAGCCATCAATGACACGTCCAGACAGAGTGGAACAGACAACTTACCTATCCCTTGTATATACACTAACAACACACAGACACTTTAGGCACAGTTTGTGAGAAATATTATTTAAAATGAGATTTTTTTCCAGCCATTTATTTAGGTACTAATGCACCATCTTATTTTTCAATATAATCTCTTCATAGTTAGCTTTAAAAAAAAAGAAAAAAAAGAAAATCCATACTTTTCTTTGGTTTAACGATGTCCAGCTCTGGTTTATGAGATCTGTTTCCTGCATCAAAAGATATTAATATATATGCTAGTATTAACAGTTTTATCCTGAATGATACTAAAAATAAACTACTGATGACTTGTGCACCATGCATTTTTTAGATTGTTTTTGTGTGGACTTATCTCTCCCTCCTTTTCTCAAAGAAAATTCTCCAACACAGATTCCCAGCAGAGATTTTATCTTACCTTTCTGAATGGAAACTCTCAATTTCCGAATATGTGTGTAAGCTATCTATAAAAGACAGACTTCATACCTTTTACAGTTATTGTGGGGTGGGTTTTTTGGTTGATGATTTTTTAAAAATTTCCTAGAGTCTGAAATGGACTCATTCATTTGCACAGGTGAAAGATTCTCCTGTTTCATTTTCGCAGCCTGGCTCTGAGAAATTTTTACAGATGACTGAGGCAGAAAAGTCTACATGCTCCAGTGGATAAGCAGCTCTGAAACGCACATAGTTTTGATGGAATTTCATCTTTACTGAGTATATGAAAGCTTATAATACCCAGGTAAGGCCAATTTCTAGCCCATACAAATTTAAAGTCTAAAGTAGCCATTAAATGTACTGTCATGAATTTCTTCCTGAATAGAAACATAGAATAGTTTAGGTTGGAAGATAAGCTAATCCAGATGCCAAATAGATACAAATTACATCTGAACTGAATGTTAGTCTTGAAAATTCTGTGTAAATTCCCCTAGGTCTGACTTCAAATAAAAGTACTTGTTCATTATTATAGTTCATATTTAAGGTATGTGCAGGTCATGGATGCTGTTTGGAGGTTGAGGTACTTAATGCCTTTGAGCTTTATTTATGATCGTTGGTTAAAGGTCCTAAATTACTAAGGAGAAGAGCAATTTCAAGTATGCAATAAATTCAGTAGTATTTAAAAATAAACAGGGAGATTTTCTAAGTAATTATAAGAGAAATTATGTAGTAATATTGCACCCTTGGAAGAGATGAAAATCTATCTATGCTACAGCTTCCTGACAAGTATCACTTCATAATTTTACTATGGATTCCACATAGAAATGGAATAAAAACATCTTTTCCGAAGGAGTTAAGTTTGGGATTTCAGCACCTGGACTACAACATTAATAAATGTTACTGAGGTATTTTTTTCATTTACAATATTTAATTTTTCATTCATTAATAAATCAAATAAATATTTTTATAGCAAAAAGTAGAAATAAAAGTTAATGGAAGGGACTGACAAGACCCAGGGTAGAGTCTCATAACAGCAAGAACAACAACTGCAGAGAAAGAGACAAATGTTTGGTTTAATTTCAAGCTCTCATTGTCTGGTGTTCAACCAGTCGCTGTGGAATAGCTAGTAGGATACAGAATTGAGTGGGAATAGACCTTCAAGTACCAGCTAAATAGTCCAAGACTCTACCATGGACAGGGAAGTCTTTCACAAGACCAGGTAGCTCAAAGCCCCGTCCATCCTGACCCTGAACAATTGCAAGGATGGCATCCACACCTTCAACCTACTCCTGTGTCTCACTTCCATCATGATGAAAACGCCTTCCTTTTTTCCAATCTAAACCTAACCAATTTCGGTTTAAAACCATTGCCCCTTGCCCTGTTACTACAGGCCCTAGTAAACTGGTCCTATCCTGTCTTATAATCCCTTTGGAGTATTGAAAAGTTGAAAGAAGGTCTTTCCAGAACTTTCTCTTCTCCAGACTGAGCAACACCAATTCTCTCAACTTTTCTTCACAGGACACGTGTTTCAGTTCTCTGATTATTTGCATGGTCCTCCTCTGGATCTGCCTGAAAAGATCCATGTCTTTCATGCTGTGGGACCTGGATGAAATAGTCCAGGTGAGATGTCATGACAGCAGGGTAGAGGGGGTGAATCATCTCCCTGGACTTGCTGGCCATCCTTCCTTTGATGAAGCCCCAGATGCAGCTTTAAAACTGAGCTGCAAACATACTGCCAGCTCCTGTCTAATTTTTCCCTCACCAATATCCCCAAGCCTTTCTCTGCTGGGCCATTCTAAATTAATTCATTCCTTAGTCTGTCTCAGTACTGGAAGTTGAACCCAACTCAGTCTCAAAATCTTGCACTTGGCCTCACCCCTGAAGCTTTTCCAGCACCATCTGAATGGTACCCCTTCCCTCTAACAAATCTACTGCACCACTAAGCATGGTGTAATCTGCAAACTTGCTGAGGGTGAACTCAGTTCTACTGCCTATGCCATCAATGAAAATATTCTATAGTCTTGGTGCCAGACCTTACTTTGTGTAGGCACCCATTACTGATTTTCAGTAAGACGCTGAACTGTTGACTATAATTCTTTGGATGTGGCCATCCACCCATTTTCTTATCCATCTAACAGTCCATCCATCAAACCCCTATCTCTTAAACTTAGCAGCAGGAGTATTGTGAGGGACTATACCAAAACCCTTATGGATATCCAGGTAGATCACATCTGTGGCTGTTCACTGATGCAGTCAGTCCATCACAGAAGACCACTAGATTAGACAGACATATCTACAATTTATGTAATTTACAGCTGAAGAGAAAGAAAAGACAGAAAGAAAAATGGATTAGTATAGGCATCAAAACTTCTGCACAATATTCTTCGGAAATAAAGTCTAACTGAATATGGTGGATTTTTCATGTAAAAAAAGCTAAGGTTTAGGTCTTTTGTTTAATCATGTCTCAAATTCCATTAATAAATTATACGTTATTAAACATTAACAGTAAAGATTTTTACTTAAATGAAACACATTAACAAAGTGTCTGCTGTAGTGTAACATAATAGTACACTCACACATTATAATACTTTATTAAAAGACATGTATGCTTGCAATTTGCAAGAGTAATTTTTCTGTGATTCCTTACCTGCGTAGTGGCAGAGGGTAGCAGAGAAAACATCTGTATGAGGAGCAATGAGGTCGATTATCTGCTCAGCCTAGTGGCAGAGCTCGGAGATGAAGTATTAGAGACTCTGAGGAAGACATTCTCTGGTGGCGCTGCACTCTATCATGCCTTAGACAAACAGGTTCTCTTAATTCCTTTATCAATTATAAATCGATCACTTTTCCAGTCTTATATTTCATTTACAGAATTGTTTACTGAATTTAGCAGAACTGAAAGGATAAATAGGTATTTGGGTTTATATATAGAGGATAAGGAATTTGTGGGGTTTTATACTTTTAGAAGTGAAAGCATTACAAATACTGATTCATCACAGATCATATTTTAATATATTAGTAACAATCATGTTTTTCCATTATTTGTTAAAATCAGCATAGACCCTCTAATTTTAAGGTGAGCAAAAGATATTCCTTTCTATGTTTTAAGCCTTCTAAAGACCTCCCTGACAAGACACAATTCCAGTTCCCCTTGGTTCTTTCGTGTCACCACCTCTCCCCACTGTGACTCTGCCACCCTCCTGCCCCTCTTTCTGTCTGCCCTGGTTGTTCAGGTAAGCAAATGAGGCTGGAATAAGAACTGAAGTGTAAATTCAGCTCTGAGCTTTCTCATGCCTGAATTGTTTCTTCCATCTGAAAACGTAGAACCTGCAACTTCATAAAAATATACTGAAATTGGAAGTTTCTTCATACAGAAATTCCATCTACACAGAGTTTATACACTAAAATTCCCATAAAAGTTATAAAAGGAAAATTGAGGCATAACACACAGATGATTTTTTCATTCCTGTAGCATTTTGCCTGAACATTAAAAACTTACTAGGTACCCATAAAATATGTAATATACTCATAAAACCACTGTTTTATCAAAATTTGCAACTGAATATTTTCCCCTGCCTAGACCTGAAAGTTCTGGATGAAGGGATTTATTTGGTCAAAATTGATTCATGACCTATCTCTGGAAAAGAGTTAACTAAACAAAAATCTTTAAAGCAGTAGTTTTCTCGAAATACAAAAAAATGTGCTTGTTTGTTTTTACATTATCCAAACTGATTCTTTATTACTGTTTTTCTGATTGTTTTTATCTATGAAAATGCTTTGCTTCTCCCCCTTTGTCTCTATTAGTTGCATCCTTTATGAACCATGATCAAAACCTAAGCAATATATGTCAATTTATTCTACTTTAGATACTCTTTATTGATACTTTAAAATTTTATAGAAAAAAAATTTATCTTTTTGAGAAAACTAGTCTTCTGTTCTCCTTCTTTTAAAAAGTTTTTTTTTGCCTAATTTCAACAATTTCAAAATTCCCATATATTCTATATTTACTGAGATTTTCTGCAATCACTGCACTTACAAATAGGAAAGATATAGTGGATTTACAAAAGAATTTGTAATTTGCAAAAAAGGAGAAGTCATTGCCACATTAAATTATAATCTCATATATATCTTTTTATAGTAAGAATTGAACACTTTAAAGTTAATGGTCTTAAATGCAGCTGTTAGTTTCAAATAGAAATGTTCTTTAATATGGCTTAATTTTTTGAGAAATGAAACTTTAAATTGTAAATTGACACTTCAGCATTAGATTGTTATAAAAAGCAACACAAAAAAAGATACTGAAATTAAAAAATGTTTAAGTAGTAATTTTAAATAATTCAAAATATTATTAATAAATTATTTAGTTTCCTGTTATGTAATGTGCCGTTTTTAATCCATTGCATATTATGAAATTGAAAATATTGCAAGAACTAGGCACTGTAAATTTAATCAGTCCATGTGTCAAAATGCTGACAGCTAAGTACTAGCAAAGCCTAATCCAAGCTTTCAATAATTGAAACTCATCAGTCAGGCAAATGGTTTAGCTAAAGGTTCTCTTATTTATGTCTTTTAAATTCAATCACAAAAAGAGAAAAAAGATGATTACACACTAGAAAAAGTGGCATTCTTGTTAACCTTCACTAACATGTCTTTTATAGTGCTAAAACCCTATAAACTCAGCCTATGTCTTTTGACACCAGGTTGTTTTGCTGGGTAAGGGAAATTTTATTCATATTTGTATTTTATTCATACTTGTTTATTTGTCACTGTTCACTATGTCCCAAAATGACTTTTGTATTGACTGCGCTACATCATGCTACACAAATACCAAACTGATCTTACAATAATTCCCATCACATCCGATCAATTTCTGATTACTGTTCTCTTCTGCCTTGTAATTTTTTTTATTTGACTGAGTCATACCCTGTTTCATGCCTACCTACATCTTGCAAAGAGGTAGCCAGAGTTTTCAGCAGTGCAGACAGGTCAGCACAAAGCTAATACACAGACAGGGAAAAGTACATCAAGAAAAGACTTGCTCACAGCATAATAAAAGGACAACCTTTTTATTCATTATTTAGTTCCATTACATTTTTAGGATTTGATCACCTGAAGAGGGTGATCTTATTTTATTGAGAGAAGATAAGCACCTCAGCAGATAAAGAGCTGAACTTCTGTTTTCTTCACTTATGTGTTTCTCATCCATTTTTCAAAACTACTAGTTTCTTGTAAAGTGGTTCCTCCAGGAATTAAAAGTTTGTCTTCTACAAATTTTTTCAACCCTGTTAACATGTACTGTTATTCTGCATTTCTTCAAAGAAAATAAATATTTTGTTTAAAAATATAAAAACCAAAACCAATGTAACAAGTGGCATCTTTCACATAAACAAACATGATGAAAATAGCTTATGACCTTCTCAATGTCCCAAAAACATATCAGAAAACTGTTGAAAAAAAAATTATCTGGATGTACTGCCCTTACTTTAAAAAATAAATGATGTAATTACCTACTCAGATCATAAGAGACAATAATCCATTGTTACATCTAGTGGCAATGGTCTTACATTTTATTTATTTTATTTAGCACAACTGATTTTGAAAAATCTGCTTTGTTCTGCAGAGCAACTTCATACTATTCCAGCACTAAAACCACACTAAATAACAAAAAAAAAAAAGAGAAAAAGAAAAAAAAATCTGCAACCAACCAAAAAAAGCCCAACCAAAATGAAACCAAGATTTAAAAAGCCCCCCAAATACAACAAAACCCAAACAGCAGCAACAAAAAACACAATATAAAGAAGAAAAAAAATAAGGATTTTAAAAGAGAAAAAAAGGCTAAAGCTTTTCAATACAATTGAATAGAACAGAATATTTCAGTTGGAAGGAGCCTACAATGATCATCCAGTTCAACAGCCTGACCAATCCAGGGGTGATCAAAAGTTAAAGCATCTTAAAGCATTGTCCAAATGCCTCTCAAACACTGACTGGCTTGGGACATCAGCCACCTCCCTAGGAAGCTTGATCCACGTTTTGAACATCCTCTCAGTAAAATAATTGTTCCTAATGTCCACTCTAAGCCTCCTTTTGTGCATTTTTGAGCCATTTCTATGTGTCCTATCATTGAAACCCTCTTCAGGAAGCAGTAGAGAACAATAGGGTTTGTTTTTTTTTTTCCATAGCTAATTTTTTATTTTAATAACTATATCCAAGAAAATAAATTTTAATTTTGTGCATATGCTTGTAAAATGACTTTCATAGAGATACATAAAGGAAGAAGGAGAGATGTTTTACTAGTAGTTTTATGAAGGATGAGTAGTCTGCATAAAGGTTTCCTTTTCCTTTCTGTTGCTTATTTTTTATCTTTAGCATCTTTGGCAGTATTCTTAAGAGGTTATAAGCTGAAGAGGAAATATGGAAGTTCTGTTTGAACATAAGATTTTTTTACTGTGATGCTGAAGATTGCTTAGGGGCTGCAGTCTCCTTCTTCAGAAGTTTTCAAAAGCTGTCTGAAAATGTGCACAGGTAGTCTGCTCTCCATTGCCTGTTTGAGCACTAGGGCTTGACAGGGTGACATCCAGAGGTCCTTTTGAACATCAACCAATCTGTGGTTCTTTGAAGCCAGTGAGAACAGAAAACTGGGACTTGCAGGCCAAACATTTCCCTTTGAGAGCAGCATCCCAGTGAAAAGATTCTCCTTTGTTTATTGACTTGGTAAGAAGATAGGACTGCAGAGGACGTTCTGGATCATGTGGTGTGCTCCTGTCTGCTGTAGCCAAATACATCATACAGCAATATCCATAAATATATCAATTCTTAAGATAAACCCCGTTTATATATTTATTCCCTGTTATTACATAAACCCCTGTTTATATTATTTACATGTTCCTCCAATTTCTATCTAAAGGTTCAATATATGAATCTGATTTTCAGTCAAGATATTTCATTAAATCCCATTACTTATTTATAAACTTGGGCCATTCAACTTTTCATAGTGAATTTTATCCATTCCATACGCACAGGGCATAGTTATTGCTGTCTGCTTAGCTGCATATTTGGACTTTCATAGACACAGTGAGAGGTACTTGGGCGGTTGTAAGTGTAATAAAAAGGTTTCAGACTCAATGCTGGATTAGCCAGTGGCAAATTGCCAGCATATTTCCAGTAAGAAAGCTGCGAAAACCTGAACAAGTTTTCCTTCCTTCTTAATATTTATCTCTCGATGAATTTATAGAAATAATGTTACACTAATGTGGTTTGGCAAAATTGAAACACGTCTCCTCTGGTTTTACCCTTCTGATTGATATGTATCACAAGTGAATTCAACAAAGAAAGGTATGTAGAAAAACCTCTACTCTTTCACATTTAGTAGGTCAGTTTCAGTGTCTCTACACTGAAGTATTTGTTGCCAAGCTTTCTGCTGTTGGTCTGACATCAGTAGGCAACGTAAAAATCCAGGTCCAAACCATCTTTCTGCAGAGAACAATTTTTCTCTAAGTTACAGTAAAATCAGGCAAACAAAGGGAGTGCACACACAGGAATTTCGAGGTATTTTGTTAGTGTGTGTGCAGACTAAGGAGTAAATCCACTTGGAGCAGTACTTTTAATACGCTTCACAACTAGAAATTAGTAATGGCTAGAATCTTAGAAATTCAAGAAGTGTGGCATGTGCTGTTTGATGATAAATGGACACAGAGATATCCTCTGAAGTGAGCAATCTCAGTGGCCCATACACACTTAGCTTTCTTAGGGCCAGATGGAGAGAAATGGTAATGTAATGACCTTCTCCCTATAGATTCAAACACCTGCAATCCAGCAGGCAAAGTTGCTAATGTACTGCTGGCCATATAATTGCTGAACAGGTGTCTTCCAGGCAAAGAATGCAGCAGGAACAAGTTTCCAGGGCAGCTGCATTATGAACCTTTCAGCCTGCTCACTGAACAGACTGAATAGTAGATTAGATTACAGAAAATGTTGAGTTTATATATATATTTTCATATATATATATGCATCTAGGAGGATTTGTATCTATCTATACCTATATCTATGTCTATATCTACAATCTCTATATATATCATTTAGCTTTCAGTTTTGTAACTGAGAGTAGTGCAGCTAGGGAAGAAGGAATGTGGAAAGAAAAATGAAGAAGTAAAAGTTCAAATAATTACCTACCCAATCTAAAATACAATGGAATGAAGCTTGGTTATTAAAATAATATAAAACAGATGGTGTGCTCTAACCCTGCTTTTAGCAAAACCACAGATTATGCTTATTTTCAGTGTGGTCTTTTGTTTTGGGTTCTGTTGGGGTCTTTTTGGTTTTTTGGTTTTTTGGTTG
>VZTJ01006434.1:30110-53213 GCA_013397795.1 Orthonyx spaldingii | reverse complement strand
TTTTTTTTTTTTTTGTTTTTTTTTTTTTTTTTTTTTTTTTTTTTTTTTTGTTTTTTTTTGTTTTTTTTTTTTTTTTTTTTTTTTTTTTTAAATTCACTGCATTGCATGCTCAGTTTTCTTTCCCTGTGTTATTTTCTATATATATTTGAATTTGATTGTTGTTGTTGTTGTTGTGGCTGTCATCAGTTTTTATGTAGAAAATGTTTTGGAAACCTGAAATGATATTACTTTAACACAAGTTTTCTACAGTGTTGCATTATTATGGGGATGTAGTTTTAAGTGCATAAAGATATTGCAGTTCAGCTTAGTATAAGCCCTTTGTGTGTAGGAATGTGCTTTACCAGCAAATGTGCACTGTGGAAAGAGCAAGGACTGGTGCAATCAAAGCAGTGTCACTTAGGAATACAGACAAATACTGAGAGACATGGTCTTTTTATCAGAAGACTGGTCTTTTCATCAAAAAACACCCACCATTTCTGTATTTTATTACACTTCCTCTTACCACAAGTCACTCATTTCCTGAAATGTAGATTTAGAACAATAAATTTCAATCTCTTTAGAATTGCTGATTCATTGACAGTTACCCTTTATAGTTGCAAAACTCACACAAAACAAATGAAAAGTTTCCCTCGAATGAAATACTTTTCTTATTTGCATTCCACAGATTGCTCACTAGTTGCTGGACCACAAGTGAAGAAAAGGTGCCATTATCTGTAACTCAGAAAGGGCAAGACTTCTTAGTAAAACAGAATCTCAAAAGTAATTAGAGCAAAGAATGGCTATGCAATGACAAACATTTCCATGCTAACTGACCCTCAGAACAGGCTTAGTCACCTAGTCTTTTGAATATTGTTTAAGGCCCTGGGAGGATGTTCGACACCACTGCCATTGGCTTATTTCCCCCAGGATAGCAATTTTGAATCTTCATCAGGTATGACACGAGGGTTAATTATAAGACTGTGGGAAACCTTCATGTTCCTCTCCAGAGCTCAGGAAACAGGAGTGCTGTGACTTATTACTTTAATACTCAACTGCAGTTGTATCACCATTCCCTTTGTGCTTCTGTTGTTACTATTTTATTTGCGTACATTAATTATTACTATTATTACCCTTATGTACGCATATAGACCCTCATTTCTCTCGTTAAAAAATAACTGTCTTGCATGTTCTCCAAAAATATAACAGGGGTTTTTGTGAACACAAAAAAAAAGAGTTGTTTCAGTAAAGCATATGTCCTTATTGATACTTTATTCTATGTAACATCAAAAAACCCCTAAGCCTCCCCAAAAAACCCCTTCTTAAAAACTTGTGAACAGCCAGTGATATAAAGTGTTCTGTTATGTCTTAAGTTATGCAGAATGAATTTGTCAAAGATTATGCTTTTAGAACACAAATAAAAAACCAACTCATGTTCTATTTACTTATATGGGACACATTTTTTCCTCACATAGAATATGTATCTCCCTTTTGAAATCAAGCAAAGTCTATAGGTGCTTGTAAGGAGTTGCTCTTATTTTGCTAATTTTTTTTTCAGCTTTCCTTGTGAATCAAGACAAAACTATTCAGATGGAAAACTTAAGATCAGAGATTTAAACCCATATATGCAGCACATTATGATTGGAAGAGTAGAGTTTGAGCTGAGCTTTCTTTCTTCAAAACTTCTCTCATATTGTTGGAGTAAAATCTGTTCAGTTTTTCAAACACTGTACCCTATACTTCGTAAGCCCTCTTAAAAACACACACACAAAAATTTAAACTCCATGCTATTGTGTTTTCAAGAACCCACAGAAATAAAACTCTAATAAAGGAAAAACATGTGACCCGGTAGGATGGGCAGTAATTAAAGGCACATTCAAAAAATTGTTTTTGTATTAATTAACCAGAGGATATTGTTACCGGATTTTTATTATTTTCATCAGAATTTTTTGGAAACTATTTTGTTACATACATACTGATGGAAAATGGTAGCTTCCCCAAAATACATGTTTTTGTGGGAACATATTAGATTGAATATAATTTTAATTGGTGAAATGATACCAGTTTCAGCTCAAGCAGTAGCCTTGTGTTAAATAAATTCAGGTCAAATCCAGAACTGAATACATGGCTCAGTCAGAAGTGATACCTGAATGTAGCCATCTTGCTTGTAGTGAGACCTATTTCCTTTTTGAGGAGGAAGTAATGAAATATCAGTCGTTCCCATCAGAACTGCTCTACTTCATACAAGTAGTCTTTGAAAGAAAAGGAGCCTCTACAGACTTACTTTGAAGTCTTTTATCACAATCAGAAGAACTTGGTTCTGTCGTCTGAACTGAGTAACATCACAACGGCATTTTCTTGCTTTCTTTAAAAGAACAACACAGCTATTTCAAAGGTTTCAGAAGTGCTTGAAATTATTTATACTATAGCTCTGTTTGATGGTGAGGGAAAATAAGATCCCATCTTCACCCCTTGCTCTCTTGCCAATAAAATATTTTTTCTTGTTTAAATATGTACAGATAACTGAACAAATAATCTACACTAGCTGATGTTTTGACCAGCTGTTTGATATGTGTACCGGTGTGCATGCAATTATGTATTTCATAATATTTTTTCATCATTGCTATAAATATTTTAATGTAACTTTCATCTTTATTTCAATTATATATAGTTACACACATAAATGTAAGTGGTCCCTGGTCTTCCATAATTTGTTTTGCTCTATGTCTTCATAAACACTGTTTTTTCATTGAGCCATCAAAACAAGCTCAGCATGTCATTTGTACTTTTAACAGACAGAATGTACAGATGGCATTTCTCAGGTGAATTTTATTTCAAATTCATGTGCTGTTATTTTGTATTCCCTTTTTTATCCTTTTGCTTTTTTTTATGTGCAAAAAAAACTTCTCAGCCAAGTTATCGTGCTACCAAAATACTGTTTCCGTTCTCCTCTTTCCCTGTAATCTGAATTATAGAGACCAGTGTAGGGAACTAATAGTTCAGAGCACTCCCACCAGTTTTGAACTCTGTGATTACCACTCTAGTCAATTCTTGAGATCTGTGCTTGAAGACAGTCCAAGCAAATCTGCAACAGGAATGCAGTGTCATTTCTACCTTAACTTTCTTCAACATTTCCTAATACAACACATTTTAATTACACAAATATGTTCTGAAATATTCATATTTTAATTTTAGGTTTTTTATTCATTTTTCAAGCTCAGTTTGCATTTCTGACCTTGAACACCAGTTAGTGGTCAGTAAATTGAGGACTCTCTCATCTGCCAGAAACAGGACTAGCCTATGATTGTGCTGCTTCCACTAGGACATGATATAAGTAAATACTACTAATGTTACTTTCTGGGTCTACTCTTCAGCTTCTCAGTCTATTGTGCAGTATTTTGGGTGCTTGTAAACTGCTTCTGCTGTTCCTTAGGTAAGTATATAAAATCCACGTTTTCTGTAGGCTAATTAAATAAAATCCATTACCAAAGCTCACTATTCTGATACTACACTCTATTATATTTGAAAGTTTTACTTATTGGCGGGAATGTTGAAGCATAGAGAAATGAAATATAGTGTAACTGAGTGCTCCAATTTATTTCTGTCAGGACTCTAGTCCAAGAAGTGAGTAATTTAATGCAAGGAAAGGGAGAGGGTTGCTTCTCTGACTATAACAGTTTGTGAAGTGACTAATAGGAAGCTTGCAGAAAGGTAAAGAAACAGCAGAAAGTAAAGAAAGAAGATATAGGGATGAAATTAGGTATCAAGAATTACACACAGGAGTACACACAGGAATCGGGAGGTAAGATATGAAGTCATATATTTTTGGAGTTAAAAGCTATCAATCTAGGAAACTGGAGATTGTAAAGACTGGTTTTGTAATGAGACATGAAATAGATGTGATAGAATTTGAAAAATAAATCAAAAAGTTATAACATATTTTTAAATCTAAAAAATGTAAATATTTTTATGAAAATTTTTACTTGAGATAAAATGTCTTACAATATGATGGGGTTTTTTTTGCATTAGAACTCATAGAAAACCCATGGAATAACGAATGTCATTGGACTAGGAAGGAATATGATATTATTTGTTATGATTATCATATTTTCCTAGTAGATAATTCCATAGCAAAAGATGAATCTGCCACTAAGAATCAGGCAATTGGAAGCCTGTATCTTAAAAAAAAATTTAGAAACAAATTTGAAACAGAAGACAGCAATGCTTCTATATGAAGTCTGCTAATTTCCAAGGAAGAGGAAATTTATTCAGTTTCTAGTGAAGCATGAAAAAGGACAATCCACATGAAAACTACTTAGTTTCTCAGGAAAAAAAAAAAAAAAAAAGGAAAAATTAAAGTCTTCTCTGAACAAAAGTTTGGAAGAATAAGTATTTCAAACATGGCTTAGGGAGCTAATTCTAGCAAAGGCATAGCTGAGAATGATGTGCATCAATAAGAAATCAGAGCTGTTAATAAGGGGCAGCTCATCCATTATTGAAATTGATGTCTCCGAAATGTAAATAAAGACAACTAAAAATTAAAGAATCCAAAATAAATCCTCACAATTTAGTAAACACAGGGCAGGGTTCAACTACATGGAGTTGTTACTCTGCATTTGAGACTGGAAACACTTGAAATGGATTTATGGTTTTTTTTATTTTTTAACACAGTACAATTTCAGGGAAATACATACAACGGACCCTGAAATCAAGGTCATTTTGCTAAATCAGATATGCTGTCAATTGCTTCTTAAATCAATCACAGTATCCAAATAATAGAATTCTATTTTTGTATAAAAATAGGTTTTATTTCCAAACATATATTTATAAAAGCCAGTAACTTTTTGCTTGACTCAATACATTTTCATTTACATCAATACATTTATTTCTCAGCTCCAGATTTTTCAGTCAGAAGTACTTGCCCATCCAATGCATATTTCCAGACAACACATATCCATTCAAGCTAACCCAATACAGCTGCATCTGCTATTTTGCTATGAATAAATACAATGTTTTTCTGTGGAATTGAATTCATATTATTGAAAACAACATATCTGAAGCTATCACACTTTACATTAAATCAGCATGGTGCAACTGCAACCAAGATTTGTCATTTATTTTTCAGTGCTGAATTCATACTCACATATTGAATAGGCAGTGTTTTGCTGGTCAAAACCTAGAGCTAGTTGAATATATATATTCAGGTATTTTCCAAGAGGAGTTCAAATGCTCACAATAGTGATGAAAAACCAGGTCTCATTATTCAAGCAATTTTGCTTTTCTGTAGCCTCCAATTCTTAGGACTGACAGGTGAAGGGCAAAAGATTTTGGAGACCAACTCCTCAAAATCTCATTACAATCTCTTTCTCTTCTCTACTTAAGTGTAAGTTGCCAGTAGTGAAAAAAGTGGGTTTTTTGGGTACAGATCCAGGGAGTATGAAGAGAGGTCCCTATTATTTCTATTTACACTATGGATCACTAGAGAGAAACTTTATCCGCAAGAAACTAGGAACTTAATTTTTAATTTCTTTTTGCTTCAAAGTAAACATGAGGGTGTGAAGAGGTAAGATACCTTGTTGTAGCTGCCTTCCTGCATCAGCACTTATTTTAGTACTCTTTCATGATTCCTACACTGATATTTCATTCTGTCTACCATGAAAATTTTTTCTCCTGTTCAGTTCTGAAGATGAGGGAAAGGTGAGCACTATTTTAGGCCAAGTCACTTATCAGTTATCTTTGTTGGTACAACATTGGTGTTTGAAGGAATATTTGACAGTGCTACATATTTTGCCCTTCCCTCTTTCCTACAGAAGTTAATAAGCTGATGAAGAAAGAAGTATAGTAAAAAAATTGCTTGTCTATGAATGAACCCTGTTTCCAATTAACAAATAATTAGAATGACTGTTTTAAGTGTATGTAGTATTATTAGAAAGGGAGCATTTTCTATGTGTAGTGTTTATGAAAAATGTTTTCATGCTGCTTAAAAGATTTTTATCTGACAATGGTAAACAAAGTAAAACAAGAATAGTGACAGCTACAAAAGGAGAAATGGATTTGATGTTAGCTTTTACTCACAACAAATGATTTTCTTTTCCTTAATCCTAGAACCCACCAAAAGTGACTGATTGAGAAGACGTTTAGCAATTAGCCATGAAATTATTCTAAAAATGATTGTATTGTAACAAATTAAAATACCAGTCACATACGCATGGACCTATTTCTATCTTTGCAGCTTTTCTACAGTGGAGAGTAACATTCAGGGAAAGAAATCCACAATTATGCTTTCAGATAAGGATTTATATTTTCATTATAATGTTTGACCTTAGGATGCAGATATTTATTCAATACAATTTCTTATAACTACCATACCAAACGTAACCTTAATGATACTCCACAGTTCTGTGATGCAAATTATAATCTGTTCATGATTCCTGATTGTGCAAATGAAGCCTAATTAAGTCTTTTCTATTCAGGGAAACATTACACATTAAAAGAGGAGTTTTTTTTAATTGGAAAAGCAAGGTCAATATAAACAGTTAAAGAGAATTTGTTGCTGAGCACTCTGAAAATGTAATTTCAAATACTTTTTATTGGATTCAATTTAGGGGTTCCCCACTGGTTAATTTTTGAAGCACTTTTATGAGGACTGCAAACTTCACTGTGTCCTGGAATCTACTTCTTCATTAAATTAAGATAAAAGTGAACTAGACATTCTTTAATAAACTATTGCACATAGCTTTTTGCTCCATAAATCAATTTTTTTTTGCTAGAACAATCTTTTCTGCATTTGCCCTGAGTGTACATATTTGTCAGTAACAAAATGACAAAAATTATTTTAAGATACCGTCCAGAGAAAATAGAGGTCTAATACTTCAATTTTGAGCAGTCCTTCTGAGGAACTTCATCTAATTTGCAAATATTTTCATAGATTGCATTTTATTGATAATTTTATTAAATTTCTTAGAATAATATTATTTTCTCTACATCCGATATATATTATTTGGACTTTAGATAAAGCTTTTCTGTACCCAGATATGGTAACATTATGAATAGAATAAAATACACAGTGGAGAAATGGAAGTCAGGAATCTAATATTCAACTTCCCTAGTGGACTGCAACGTAATTCAGACTGTAGAGGATTGCTGCAATGCAGTTACCAAAATATTAACAGAAATACTGACATTAAATGTCACTGCTTTTTTTAAAGTTTTGACTTTTTAAAATTGTGTTTGCAACATACATAACATAATTATATATGGTTATGCTAATGAAGGTTCCAAAGGCAGATTTTCTGATAGTGATTATAATGGCATTGTGGCTTTAGCACTTCTGAATAGTACAGTTAATCTAAACTCATAAATCTAATGGTAGCAAAACCCTTCAATGATCAGTAATAATCTCTTTCCCTCCCTTCACCCCATCCCCCATCACTGTGACCTGATCTATTCACTGCAAATGTTGGAATTGTGTCAGAAAACTTTCCACCACTAAGAAAAAGACACTGATTAACACTTTTTTAATAATTGTCCTCTATATAACCCATTCAGAGAAGACCTTCAGAAAAGCTTTCATTTTCCTCCCTCCCTCCCTCCCTCCCTCCCTCCTTCGCTCCCTCTCTCCGTCTCTTCCTTCTGCCTTCCTGTCCTCCCATTCTTTTTTTCTCTCTTTCTGTCATCTCCCCCCATTTTCTTTTTCACTGTTTCACTCTCTGTCTTTCTCATGTGGTACCATCAGAAAGAAGGTTATATTTATCAGATACTAAATAATGTATTCTATATTCAAAGTCTTTAATATGAAGTACATATATACATATATATAGTCAATATCCACATTGAATTTTACAGATATCAAAATATACCATGTTACTATATTAATATATTTACATCCATATGTTAGCATTTATCAATATTAATCAGGGCAGAGTTTGATTACATGCATGGAAAACAGTTCCTAATTTGACAGAAAATGCACAAGAAAAAAGTTAGAATCCAATTACTTATTTCAACATCTCATTTGCTCTTCCATGCTATATAGGAAATTACTTGTGTAGATAGCAGTGACATATACTTACTACAGTTCAGAAAAAAAGAAAAGCTTTAGTAATGAGAAATTGTAAGGATATACTCCAGCCCTACCATGGTACTCTCTTCCTTGAAAAGTCCTAACCTTCCTACTTTTATTGTGATTCATCTATGGATTCCTACCAGAAATGCTTGTTCCTTGTGGACTTCCTGTGCTGCAGAGGTGATATTACATTAGACAACACTTTAACATCGGAAATGAGGAAAAAGAAATGTACACATTTAAAAAGGAAACAGTCTCAGAACCTTTGAGGTGTAAGTTCAGCTTCTTTGTAAGCAGTGATTTAGCCCTTTTAAGCTATCCTTGTGCAAATCTATTGCTTTGCATTCAAATTTCTCTACTGCTGATCTAAGCTTTTTTACAAGAAATGGCTTACCTTGTATTGCATCTTCCCCTACCTTCCCCCTGCTCTCCTCTCCCCTCCCTTCCTTTCCCTCCCTTCTCCCTTTCCTGCCTTCAGGCTTGCATACGCAGTTACCGTTTTCTTTGCCCCGTCCAGCCAAGTAGGGGGAGCGACAGAGCAGCTTGGTGGACACCTGGCAATAGCCAAGGTCAACCCATCACAATCGCTCTCAGAGTAAAGGATTTTTCCATTATATTTAATCTAAATATATCCATTTTAAAACATTACCCCTTGTCCTGTCACTACAGATCTCTCTCAGTGTTTCTTGTAAGATCCCTCTAAGTATTGAAAGGCTGCACCAAGTTCTCCCTGGAGCCTCCTCCTCTGCTGGGGCTGAACAGCCCCAACTCGCTCAGCCTTTTTCCGTAGGAGAGGTGTTCTAGTCCTCTGAACTATGAAGTAAAGCAATCTGCAATTTCCAAATGTAAACTACTGAGGTTGTGGTAAGGCTGAAGTGAAACTGAGACATCTCCATGACAAACATGAGGTATTTGAGAAGATACAAGAGAAACCAATCTGAGACCTGCGTAGATGTTCTTTTTATGCATCTCTTCTCCACATGAACTGTTCAGTTTCTCTAAGGAGGTACACAGTTGATAAAAAATAGTGTCTACTATTTTTTTTCATACTGTGAATTATCTCAGTTCAGCATAGTTAGGTAATTTTCCTCAAACAGCTGTCAAGAGCATTCATTGTAATTGAATGATTATCTTTCAGGTGATTTTTTTGGTAATTGATATTGACAGTATCATTTGTCTTAAATATAAAGTTTAAAACTGAAAAGCATTTAGTGCTCATACACCCCAAATTTCATAGTAAATATCACAGAAATATTTTGTATCATCTGATTTTAGGCTAAGGCTTGCAAATTTTGCTACTAGATGCATATGCATCTTTTATATATGCATTTGCCATATAGGTAATGATAAGCTGGAGTTAAACTGTAATCTCTGCCTGTTAACTGAACTTCACAAGGCTAGAAATTGAAAAATGAAATTTTCTCTTCTGTGACACAAAAACAACAACAAAAAAAGCTATTATAATTTCTGCCCACGCAATATTTTACATAAATCTCATTATGGCATCTGGACAGCTATTACTCTGGTTATTCAACAACCTTGATGACTTCTCTTTTTAAAGATAATCTAGCATCTATTTTTAGTATAGCACAAAAACACATTTCCAGAATGTAATTTTAATATGTTGTTGTCATTCCTTTCACATTTTTAGTACAAATCACTAAAAAACATGTGCCATGAGTCTCATCCCAAACCTATTTTAGTTAATGGAAAGAATCTCTCTGACTCTAATGGATTTGGACCCATTCCTTTTTCATTTGGGTAGGTTGCTAAACTCATCCCTTTTCCAAGAGTTTTGGAAAAAGAAAATGTTTTCAAGACCGGGTCTGCATTTTATGTTTTGGTTTGCTTCTTTTATTTTACTTCAAGAATGAATGGGAAAATGTCTTTCAGGGGAAATCTAGTGAGTTTTTTTCAGTTACACTAGTATTTGGAAAGGTGAGAGTTAAAGATGTTCAATGAGTTCATGTTTGTATATATGCATACACACACAAATACAAAAACTCAAGTGCACATATGCATATGATTTATCTAACCATTTATCATATGAAAGAAAGCATTACGTGTTCTTCTGTTCACCTCTAAGGAATGAACAGTACTAAAATTTCTAGAACACCCAATCATAATTACTTTAGATATGCAGGCTATCAATCAATAGTTATGAAAAAATTATTATGTAATTATGACATTATGTATATTACTCCGAAAAAGTTAAGTCAGATCTCATGGACACAGGAATAGGATACTAAAACTTAGCAGGATAAAAAAGCATCATTCATTGTGGTTCCTGGCACCTATTTGAAACTTTCCAGAAACTCATTTTCTGTATTTTATCTCAAAATGAAAAGGAAAATAGAGTAATCCCTCTGAGATAGTTAAAAAGGTGTTTTGACAGTGCAGCATATGCAACCAAGCCCTGCCAATGGCTGTCACATCAACATATGCCCAGTGTTTCCTTGGTACAAACTGTTCCTGGCAGCCGCAGGCAATGTTATTACTATTAGACCTATTTTATATTTGTGTCCTTACTTGTTTTGAAGTGCAAGTAGAACTGGTAAGTGTTATAGAAAAATAATAATAAAGACTGTGTTTGCAAGAATGTGTAAGAGACCTCTTTATTTCGGTTACTCCTATGAGAAACATGCAGAGTAACAGACTGAATAGCCCTGTTTCAGGCACTTTTCCACCTTAGGCGAGTGCTACCACTGCAGATGATGTACTAGAAAATGAGAAGGGAATAAGTTCTGTCTCTCAGGGAACAGCTTATTTAAAGAACAAAATTTCTAACTAGGAGGTAAAAACACTGGTCTCTCTAAGGGTAGAATAGCATCCTCCTCATACTGGGAAGGTCTAGATACTGAGAAGATAAACTGAAAAGATATTAGCTGTCAAGCTAACTGCATTCACTGACACTCTTCAGTAAACAAAAGTGAGCATTACAGCTGACTTTCATCATCTACATATGTTAATCACTAAAGACAGTCTAAATGTATACATGAGAAATACATACACGCTAAGCAGCTAAATGGAGGATTGGCTTTGTGGTAATAACCACTGGGTAAGAAACTTCACAGTTCATTTTGGGTTCCTTCTACTATTCCCATAGTAAGTATGCAAAAATCTCTAGACTGCTTTTGCAAATTTCTACACCCATGAAGGCAAGTGCCACAATCTAGAGTCAGACTAAACTTTTTGTTCAAGGGATTAGTTTTATTCATGTATTGAATTTGTTATGGGTATAGAACTTGCTATTTATGCTGAATCATGGCATTACTTTGTACAAAAATACACCAAAATTCATCAGGAAAGCAGCAAAGTAAAAACATAAAAATTCAAACCATTTATAATCTCTTTCCAGGAAGAAAGCATCACTGAATTTTGTCTGTAGTGCAGCATGCATCTGTGCCTGTTCAGCAGTTATTTACAATGTTGGAGTCTTCATTGATCTGGTTAATAATTAGTATTTTAACCAGCTCTTTGATTTGGTGACAGTTGCCCAAAATAAAAGGAAACTTACAAGAGAAGTCGATACTTTTTATTATGCTACCTGGTGATAGGTTATGTACTTCTAAGCAAGCAGTAGGAACAAAGAAAAATGACCTCAGTGGGAGATTTGTGATTTCCTTGCAATGTGTTTGCATATGCTGCAGATGGTAGGGGAAAAAAACCCAGCCAGCACACGCTGATAAGTCTGCTGGAATGATATTGGTGCTGTTCAGATCAGTAGATAAAACATTGACCCTACACCCTAGATAGAGAGAATTCCTATCTCTATGCATTGTGATCCTATCTATCTAGGTGACATAAATTACTGTATTCCATGTTTGACAGATATGTTATATGTAGTTAAATGTGTTAGACTGTGAATGTCTCTGTAAGAAAAATTACTTTTCTGTTATAAGCTGGTATTCCTTACCAGCGTTTTCTGGACTCTCCAAGGTATACCTTAGAAGAATATATGAGGAAAAAAACAGATACACTTGCAGTTTTAATGATGATAATTATTATAATGATTCAAATGGGGTAAAAAATGGATTTCAATCTGAATACAGTGAATATTCTCAAGAAAGAAACAGATCTCAGTTTTTCCATATCAGAGCATCAGAGACCAGTCCAGGTTGCCTGCTTGAAGAATGCGATATGTTCTAAGAATCTGAGGTTTAACTACACCACAAAAATGGTTGTGTGGATTATCTGCATTTGAAGAAACCAGTAAGTTTTTTGGCTTTTGTTTAAAGCCAAGATTCAAGGAGATGTCTCTATAGTGTCACAGAAATAGCCAAGATGGCTGAGGTGAATTCATGTGAGAAGGCACCTAGTGTCCCTGTCCTTCATCCATGACTTTTCTTTCACCCTCAGCTTTTAGAAGAATGCTCCTTTTCTTTTACATCACTTAATTCTCCACTACTGCCCAGAAATCAGGTGCAATAGGATTGAGTTAATATTCTAGCAGAAAGCTATTACTTATGGTATGAATTTTTAAACAATAGTTGTAGTTTCTGTGCTACTTGTTTCATTAGTTGGGATTTACATACTTCTACAGTGTATTTCAAGAAGTCTTTTAAAGACAAATACTGTGTCCAACAGTAATTTATGTAGCAACCATTAGAAATATAACTTTATGACACAGCTTTATCTACTGGCTGTGTCCTTGACTTTAAGAAATTTCCAAAAATCTGACTTCAATGAAAATTTTAAAAAAACTGTATTCATTTCAATATTTCATGGGATAGATATGTGATATTATTTAATATGTATGGTAGAACAAAAGGGGCATTTTGCACTGCCTGAAGTAGTGACGAAACTACCTCATATAACAACAGGCCAAGCATGTCATCAGCTTTGTTCTGATGCTAATTTACTATAAGGGAAAGCAGACTATATGGAACAGAGAGAACTACAGCTAATAAGGAGATACTGGTTTGCCTCAGAGTCGAGTTTTTGTATTTTATACCCTATACTGCAAAGACTACAGCTTACAACATAGTGAAAATAAATTTAGGAAGCAAACTTTTGATGATGAAGTTAAAGTTGGATCACAAAAGAAACCAAAACAGAGGTATTGTATATTATATGATTTTAAAAGTATAGGGATGTGTAACCCGCATTTCTATAGCAATACGATACCAGAAGTTATATATATATCTATAAGAAAATAGATCCCTTGTCTTTTAGAAAGACTCAAATATTGCTGGAACTAAAACAATTTAGGGGAAAATGCAATTGTTTAACATTAATAACTAAATAATGCAAAATAATTAAGTAGCACATTTATTATTTTTAAATTATTTATATTTATACATTATTTTTTAAAAGTAAGAAGATGTAATCATTCTCGTTTTTTTTTTTAAATAAAAACATATATGATACTCTAGATTAAAAAGGACCAAAGGGATCATTAAATTATTCTCCTGCAAACACACAGGACTTTAGAAAGTAATTTTTTTACAATATAGTTTGATACATTTTTAAAAAATACAGATTTGTTAATGCTTATTTTAGCTCTGCTGAAAGCTTATGGTGAATTTAACATGTGTTGCACAGAAAAGTGAGGCCTGGCTTGTTTTAGTTAAAAAATAACATCTGCCTTTGCCTTTCTAGCAACAAGATCTGTTCATGCAACCATCAGAGACAATTTAAGAAAAAGGTGGTCTGTCACTCATCACTATTTAAATCAATTTATAGATGCTATTATCATGGGAACTAATCAATGTACACATTTTCTTAAAATTGGCATCAGTGGCAGGCATCCAAGAACATATTTCAAATATGAGTGTTGAGGGTACACCTTTGCTTTTTGAGTATTTTATATATAAATACAGTAAAATAATTCACATCCAAAAAAGACTGAAAATGATGCATATAATTTATAGCTATTTGGAGAAACATTGGCTGCAAATCTTCAATGAATCATGCGCTGTTTAACAGTGGACTCTTTTTAAAATGCACAAGGTCTGTTGTACAAGTCCATAGATTAAACAGGTGCCCACCATTTGGAATGAATGATGACATGGCAGCCCCACAACGCTGAATAAAGTTATTGTAGTGGGCTGACGCTGGCTGGATGCCAGGCACTCACCAAAGTCATTCTATCATTCTCCACAGCTGGACAGGGGAGAGAAAATATAACGAAGGGTTCCCAAGTTTGAGAGAAGGACTGGAAAAAATCACTCACCAAATACTGTCATGGGCAAAACAGGCTAGATATTAATTTATTTTATTACTAACAAAATTGGAGCAGGATAATGAGAAGGAAAATAAGTTCCTCAAACATTTTTCCACTGCCCCTCCCTCCTTCTCAGCTCTACCTCCTCCCCCAGAGGCACAGTGAGATAGGGAATGGGAGTTATGGTCAGCAGGTAGAGGAATTGTTTCCCTGCTGCACCGTGGGGTTCCTCCCATGGGAGACATTTCTCCATGGACGTCTTCAACATGAGTCCATCTCACAAGCAACAGCTCTCTGTGACCTGATGCAACGTGAGTCCATCCCACGGGCAACAGTGCCCTTCAAACTGCTGCAATATTGGTCACTATTCCATAGGGTGGAGTCCTTGGAGTCTTTGGAGTTGCGAAGGATTGGCTCTGCCAGACATGGAGGAGGCTTCTGACAGCTTCTCGCAAAAGCAAACCCTGTAGCTCCCCCACTACCAAATCTTAGCCATGCAAACCCAATACAGTTATTAACTCCCAAATGCTTAACAACAGTAGTATTCACAAAAACAAAAGTCTAGATTCTCTAAATTATTCCATAGTTAACAGAATCTCAAAGGATTCACAAAAGATATACACCCTGGAGTTTACTTTGCATTTCTCTTGTGCTGATTCCTGCTGCTCGTCTTCTGAAGTTGTTGCATTCAATAATGCTCTCAAGCTGGGATAAGAAAAACCCCAAATTTTCTTCATTTAATTTAATATTTATTTCTCTAGCAATGCTGCTAGGATTTTTAAACTATGCTCTGGGATTTAAGTATCCATTTCCTTCTCTATCCCATTTTTCATGTTTTTATGGACAGGATATGCAGTGTTTTGTCCCATTATTTTTTCTGCCTGTTTATCAAAGGCCTTTTTTTTCTCACTTTCCCAGAAGCTGATCATCTATCTTGATTACTGACCTAATACTGTAATCCATCAAGTTTTTACCTTCCTCTGCATATTCTTAAAGTGCTTTCTAGCAGACAGTTAAGCAATGACAAGACCAGATTCTTGTGTTAAGAAAAGCTTTAATAATAATTATAATAACAAAAATAACAACAACAACAAGAACAACAACTTTATAGGTAATGCAATTTTATCACCTGCTCATGCTCTTCTAAGAAAGACATTTTAGGAAATTTAAATAGATTGGAATGAAGTTTTTTTCAAGTTTAACTTACTTAGGTGTGTCAGAGATAAAAACACCATCAGTAAAAGTTAGCTTCTAGGCTGTAGTCCATTCCATTTAATTTACACACTCAGCTGAAACATCAATAGCGGACTTCTTCAAGTGAGACATCAGACACACAAAGTTAATTTTGTAGCAAGTACACAGATACCAGCTGCAGGTGAAGCAATAACTTTACATATATATTTAATTGTCAAGAATGTTGATCAGACTAACTGGCAATTCTAAATCTTTATTTTTGAAATCTATACAGTAGGAGTTCCTCTCAAATTAACGGGAGGAAAAATACTGGAGGTGAAGAAGCCTGGATGCTGGTAGGAAATGAAAGGGGTAACAGCAAAGAGTGATTTAATGTCTACTAATCTGATATACTCCTAGAAGGAAAAAACCCAACCTAAAGTAGCATAGTGTCAAGATGAATTAAGTTAGAATAGTCTGAAAGACTTCACTGAGTTTAGAAGTTACTTGCTTTAATCAAGACTAATATATTGCTGATGAAGTCCTTAATTGTAGAAGTTTTTGTAAGAGTAAGGCTATTAGTTCTGCATCTAGGAATGCCAAGTAGGTCTTCTGAATATTTGTTTAGAAAGTTAATTTTTTTTCCTCCTAGAGTTTCCTTTGTAGAATATTTAAAAGTGCTACATCCCATTACAAAATAAGATTCATTTCAGTACCATAATTTTTGTATGGATTCTAATAATTCCAGGTTAATGACAGATTCAAAAGAGATTTACTATGTGTTTCAAAAAGTTCAAAATTTTATTCTTGGGTTTTAGGTGTAAATTTAAAGTATTTCATGAGAATTTGAGCTCATGAAGAATTTAGAACAGACACCACTTTTTTTATTTGAGTTCCTTCAGTGTAAAGAAAGAACTGAATAGATCAAATTGTTGCTTGATGTCCAGGAACAAGAATACTGGAAAAAATTATCTAAACCGCATTCCATAATGGCAATTCTGGTGTAATGTTAAGAAGAAGAATAGAAATCTGTTATAGAAGTTATCAAGAGTAAAAAAGAAGTAAAAGAGGTAATATAAGACATAAAAAGAGTGAGAGACAGTTTAACATTGTTGCAAACAACCATGACGTGATTCACACTTTGTTCAGGAGTCAAAAATTATTTTAATGTATAGTGACACCTAGACTTGTTATTCCAAATGTTTAAGCACCTTACTCTGAGAGTGCAGCTAATGAACACATAGGTATATAGCTGGCTTCTCAATGTATCCCCAAGCAACAGTACGCAAAGCAAAAGAATAACACTTCCATGATTCCTGGTCAGCGGGGCGCCAAAACCAGTCTCCTGGAAAATCTGAATAAGGAGACCTGCTGTCATCCCTGGTAGATGCACATTGTTGAGCAGAGATGGCAACTTTTCGGGTGAAATGTTGGGAGATAGTGGCCACGTGACCAGTTAGGCATGGGAATGGGACACACAGAGGTAGATGACCTAGATATATTCCTGTTAGATGATCTAAGTTATCACAATGTCACTTTTCTGTTTTGCCTTCAAAGTCATACCTATTGTCTTGCTGGTTATGGTTATCTTATGTAAACTTTGCATCAGATTCTAAATATTATTTTCCTGTAAGTGATTATTTGAAAACAGTTGCTGAAATTCTCTTCTCTCTGGTATTTCCAAACAGAAAGCGTGAACAGTTTTAAAAGTATTTTCAAATTACTAATAAACACTGTCTTTATAGCTTATTTTAATTTCAGGGTTTTTGTTTATTCTACATCATTTCCCCTCAGCCTCTCTTACAAAATGTATGACAGCCAGAGAAAAGCTGAACTGAAAACACACAAATGTGAAGAGTTTGCAGATTTTGACTTCTTGAAGAAGCTTAACAGGGACACCAAGGGAAAACTCCAGAGATAAGCTAGAAACCAGTTTAGAAATGCTCCTAGAAATGTCTGTCCTGAGTACAGCTCTCCATCAGAATCTCCCAGGAACAATGAAACACTGTATGAATAAATTACTGTAATGAGCATGCAGAAATCTGTAGTGTTAGATTAGTTTCATTAATACTGAAAATGTCTTTATTAGCCCAAGAGTGGATCTAATGTCAAATTTAATGTCAAATGAGTGCTATTAGAGTCACAGTTTTTGTAGCAGACTCAAGAATACTCATTTTCTTACAGTGTGTGCTGCAATATAGAGGTTCTCTTCATATGGGTGTTATTTGAACAATGTTGGTTAAGCATAAAAATTAGTGATGCATGTACATTTTAAGAGACAGTTTATTGTACTATAGGTCTTACTGTAAGCATTTATGGTTACCCTATATAGTTGAGAGAAGTAATTATTCCTGATATTTTCGACCTTTCTGGTAAAAAAACCCAAATACCCTTCAAGCTTATATGTAAGTCTTCAGAGAAATATGTTTTTTCACTTGTACTTGTCATGGCCCTGAGAGCACCACCAGTTCTGACTGTCCCTGCTAAGCCCCACAGGGGCTCCCTCTCGCCCTGGACAGGACACAGAGCCCTGTTTTAGTCCAGCATGGAGCCATCAGTCCCTGCCCCAGCCATTTTGCATGGCTGTTGATGTCCAGCCCTTTCTAAAGTATCAGCAAAGGAATTGCTGTGTTGGTTTGCGCATCCATCCTTGTCTGTATTTAGTGAGTGTGTGTTTAAAGTGGTGATATGCATTCAGTCTTCCTGCTGCTGGGACCTAGGGAGAGAGAATTTCAGCATCCTGGCTGTATGGGACTAGAGGGTGAGAAAACCCCTTGGTTTGAGCAATGAGCAACTCTGGCTTCAGTGGGCCTGGAAGGAGCAATCCCATGTCCCCAAAGACCACCATATTGAGCTTTCTTTAACAGAGCTGATGTTTCACCTCTATCCATGTCATGTTGCTGCTGTCCTGAGTTCACATATGTGCTTTAATTTCAGATATTTCATGCTGTTTTCTTGTTGGTGCAAACAGCTGGGAATACAAAGTTTGGTTGAAAAAGTGGTTGTGGGTGAGCTGCATGTACTCAGAGAGGTGCCTGTTCCTCCTGTGCATCCTGCTGACTTGCTTGCAGACATTTGCAGATTTCCCTGCAGCCCTAAGATTTCACACACTCTTCCAAGACATCATGACACCTTTTAATGTTCAAATTTACCTCCTGCAGCATCCTCCTGTAAAAGATAATATTTGGGAAGAGAAGAAAAATATCTGCATTTCAGAGAACTCATCTTCCAGCCTTTCAAAATGAAGATCTATTTTGTATCTTCTGAGTTTTGCAAAATCTTGACCTGGCTTCACATTTCTATTCATGAATTTATTGTTTTCTTTTTTTAGCAGTATGCTGCCATCAGACAGGAGATATTCCAGTCTGTCTTCAGCTTCATTGGGGCCACTTGAATTTTAAAAAGCTGCACATAGGTTTTTTTCTTACTGCATCAAGTGCATAAGACACATTTTAAAATCTTTCTTCATTACAAAAGATTACATGGATCTTTGTAGAAAACCACCACTGTCTGTGGTTGATAGCAGCCTTAAAATATCTCCTGCCAGAGCCTAAAGGCTAACAGAGCCTCACTGACAAATCCAGGTTTAGGCCTCAGTCATCCCCAAGGTCAGGGGAGTAAAATGAGGCCTGACAGTGGCAGGAAGGGCATTCCAAAATCTCATCTAAATGAGCCAGTTTTTCTGACTTTTACTGAAGTTTCTTAATGCAATATGTACCAAATATAGGCCAACACAGAGAGGAACAAGTTTTTTGTGCAACACAGTTTTGCTTAGTTTTCCAAATACGTATCTGGAAATTTAGACCTCAGTTGCAAATTATCTCAGTAGCATCCGGCTAACTTCCCTGTACTCCACACATACAGTATTACTTCTTCCTGATAGCCTTCCAGTTGCTTGTGTTTCAGCTCAAACTTGTCTGAGAGTAAATGATGGTATTCCCTGTATCAATGTTAAGAATTCTGTATTCAGCTTTATTTCCTTGCAGAAAATGTAGATGGTCCTGAAACATACCTCTTCCTGATAAGTTTTTGCAAATGTGTCTCTGGAAGTCAGTGTAACAGTGACATGACCACTACCAATTGTCTGCTGGATGTGTTTAGAGGCAAGTGGAAGTAATTTTTTGGAAAGCACTAGCAGCATGTAATAGCTGGAGCACACTGTCAACAGTTATCTGATTCCAGACATCAAAGCCTCCAAAGGGTAAAAATGTGGCTGGGTCAACTTAGCAGTCACTTGTGCCTTGCTGTGGCAAACAGTACAGGCACTACCAAGCATGGCCACACTCACATCAGGTACTGAATAAAGTGATTTTCGGCATGAACAGCAACTGGCAGTAGTTGTGACTTGAAATTGTTGTTAAACTTCTGTGTAAAAAGAAACACAAATCTTGCAAAACACAAAACACAATGAAATAAAAGACTTTTCACTGGTTTCCAGATATCTCTTGACTTCATTCTGTCTGAAAGGAAACTGGTATTCAGGAATATTTTCTTGCTAAATGTACTGTTACTAAAAAAGCTTTTTTGAGATGCTTTTCCTTTGAAAGGTAGAGAATCGTCTAAATTATCAGCTCCCCTTTTTTTTTTTTTTTTTTAATATGTTTTTTATTCCAGCCTACATTTTGTGATATTCTGGTTTAGACTTTTCCTGGTTTTGAAGATGTTATAACTAATAAAAGTTAAATTACAGTAAAAAATGTAGTCCAAGAGTGTTTATGCAATATAGTTATGATATTATATTATTTTACCTTTTTCCTTTTTTCTTTATTTCAATGCTGATGATAACTTTGCACATCTGCTGTGGTTCATTTACAGCTAGATGAGGCACTGTCAAATGATCCTGCAGCAATCACACAGAACTTACACAATAAGCATCTGACCATCTTTATCCTATTTTTTTCACATTGGCCTATTGCTCAGCTTTTCAAATACCCAGAAATTATTTTATCTGATGACATTGCACAGTGAGTGTCACAAAAGAAAATAGAGGAATACATTAGAACCTATGACTGCAAAGGTTATGTTAGGAATATATTGGAATGAGTCAACAGCTGTGATGGGAAACAACAACATATCAGGATTCTTTTTATATTTTAAATTTCCTTTGATTCCATGAATTTCACTCTTTCATAACTTCTATTAAAAATGCATAAACTTTTTGATTAGCTTGTCACAATGTGGAACCAAACAACACTGTATGACAGAATTTAATTTTGCTGCAGAAGAGCCATTCCCCTGACGCAGTGGCTGGGATCACCCAGTCAAAGCCAGAGTAAAGGTTAGGAAATATATCACAGTCAGTATGTCAGGAGGCATTTGATAACACCACAAATAACCTTATCCTTTCAATGATTTAAAAACAGGAGGGAGAGAAGGAAAAAAAATGAAACAGGATGCTTTTGTAGAGTATGAGAACTCCTTCAAGAAACCCTTTTTTCACTTTTCTGCACCAATGCCTTTCAGTTATTAACTTTTTATCCTGTTTAATGAATGCAGGCTTTCTGGAGGAAAAGACAAACAAATAGTAAGACTTTCCAATATAAAACCTCCTTGATACTTTGAGTTAAAAATAATTAGATTCTAAAACACAGTATTCTTAGGCATGTACAGGGAGTGATATATATATAAATTGGTTTTGATAGCACTAACAGTGAGGTAAACCAAAAACCAGTAATGATAAAAAACACTTTCCTTTAAAATGTTACTAATAGTAACAATACAGATCTTAAATGCTATATTAGCAGTCCCACTGAGAAAGCTAATGATTTTTCCCACTTTTGTTTTAGAAATATTGTCTTTTGTGCAGACAAAACCCATGTTACAGGACATAGCAACAGACACAGTGTGGTTCTGCTGGCCAGGGGAATATAAAAAATAACTCTGTAGATTTAGGTAGAAATCTCTGGTGTTACAAGATCATTTAAACTGAAGAGTCAAAGATTAGATTTCATGCCAGCCCTGTTGCTCCCTTCTTTGTTGTCAACTACAGATTTTTAATCATACTACCCAAGCAACTACCACTGAGCCAGATAACATTTTAATTGCTTACAATCTGACATTTTGAAACATATTCTTCAAAATATATTTGCTTCATGGCATAGATTTGTCAACCTTGCTTTAAGGATCAGAAACCTTAAGGGAAGATCTCAAAAAGGCAGCTTTGGTGTACTTTTTGGCCATTTTAATTGATTTCTTGACATGAAATTTAGCCTCAACATTGCAGTAACATAGATATGTGCCTTTAATTAAATTAAAGCTTTCAATTTCTTCAGATGGCTATCCAAGACAAATACAGTTTCATGTGACTTATTTCCCAAAGTAGCAATACTGCTTGTTTCTCTCTGAGTTGCAAAAATAATATTACAGAGAACATCATGAATAATGCAAGAAGTCTAATTTAACACCAGGATTATTTCTGGCATTCAGTATCTGTGAATAGCATATTAATAGCATATATCAGTTTTTATGATTGAATGACAGAAATAACGAACTGGCACTGAGCCTTTGTGATTACTCGCCAAAAATGGGATCTGTTCACTAAATCAAATAAATTTTATGTCTAAGTTTAAGCAGTTCGGTGAGTTGAACTGCAGGCTAGAACATTAGCTTTTGCTTTATCTTCAACTGCAATGTGAATTTCCATGAGGCTGGTTATTGTGATGGTCATAAGGAAGTAAAACGTTGCTAATTTAACAACTATGCACCATGTAAATGTCAAATACATGTATGTCATAAAAATGGCACATGACATTTAGAAGAATGTGATTGATCCTGTAGCAGAAATAAAGCAGTATTCTGTCTTTATCATCCCCACAATATCATTTTCAGGTTCTGGTTTAGTAGGGAGGACTCAAGACTTATAGAGCTGTTTCAAGTTTCTCAGCAGTATAAATAACAAAAGAGATTACCAGAAGAGGAGCCCTGGAAAGCAAAATTTGCTGTTGCTGTTTTTTCTTCAGTCCACACACATAAATGTCTTTCTTTGGCAGCAGCCAGGCTGGCTTTTCCTTCTGTACAGCAGGAGGACAAACCATCTCTGTTCTGCTGATCACTGCAGCCTGGTGCCCAGAGTACCAGAATAACTCTGTCATTTATCCAGATCTGAAAGTAGTTTGAGGATAAAGACAATATTCCTGAAATCCATTAACCCCACCCCTTTTTAAAATCCTCTCTCAGCCATTTGTACCCAGCAAAGCTGAAATATGAACCTTATTTGTAAAGACAGATGCATATGGAAATGAAAACCTATTAGATCAAGGTGTTTTATAGCACTGCAGTATTTTTCTCATAGAAAGCATGTGAATTATCAGTGAAGTTTTGGAACTGAAGTTGAAAGATCAACTTTCTGCTGTAGCAGATGCAGTTACCACAAATGTCACTTAGTCTCACACCACCTCTGCTTTGAATATTCTCTTCAAGCACTCTTCAGTCCTGAAATAGGGTCATAAATACAGAGATAAATCTCTTTAAAATGTAAAGGTTCCTACTAAACTCTGCAGCAAATACAAACATGAACACTGCAGTACAGATCAGTGTTGGAGTAGCTGAGCCCATCCTGGGACGTTGGTGGGACAGCTCTGCTCTATGAAACCACCCGTTGGAAAGCAAGATGATCTCTCCCTAGGTTACCTTACCTGGATATGTTAATTCTCCCATATTCATTGACCTTAACCTGTTCCCTCCCCCTATCCCTCCCTCCTTCTGTATCCCCCGCCCCCCTCTC
>VZTJ01006434.1:0-29919 GCA_013397795.1 Orthonyx spaldingii | reverse complement strand
GAGCCTTCAAGACTCTCCTGGTAAAAGCAGAAGCTTCCACCCACCCCACATCCCCCCTCAGGACTGCGTTAGATCAGCAGAAGCAAATAGCTTGGCTTAATTAGTAAGCTGTTGTGGTAGTTGATTTTGTATCCAAGAGAGAAAAAATCTCATTAGGAATTCTTATTTAGGAATCCTGTTATTATTAGCAGCTTTTAATGTCAGAGATTATATCTGAATCTGTTTTAGGGTGATTTTTTTTTTTTCTGCAATTGTTTTTGCTGGTTAAAGAAAGAAATAAAGACATAGTACTGCCTAGTCTTCTACCTTTACTCCCAAAATATTTAAATGGTGGAAATAATGAGATGCACTGCAGAAACCTAGTCTCAAGGGCTTAGCATTCTTTCCCATCCCTGTGAAATATTTTGTTAGGCCATTTCTCTCTAAACCTGATTCCTGTTCCATTAGGCATACATAAATAGCTGCTTGCAGCCACAACAAGCTAGTTTCACTAAGCGCAACTACGGATTAAAATACTTCATGTGTTCTCCCAGCTACACAAGCAAATAATGATTCTAAACAGAAAATGCCCCTGCTTTGTTTATTTGGTTCTTTTATTTTGCTTTTTGCACTTGTAATGTTGTATCATAGTTACTGTAAAAATTAGAATATTTTCTTCTAAAAGGTGTTAGAAAATCAGAAAGCATTGTGTGCTTTAGTGCATTTTTATTAATAGGGAAAAGTCAATAAAGAACAACAAAGAATAAAACCTCCAGTGTATCTGGACTTGAAGAATATAATGTTGTAGGCAGCTTCTTATGACTGAAAGCACATAGCAGAAACCTTTGTTCTTTGATTTGCAGCTGCAATTCTTTTTCCTGTCCATTCTTTCGGGAAATAGGGTGGAAATTGTAATTCTTCCCTGGCTAGTCCAGTTTCCAGTAGCCATTTTATTGCAAGCTATATTTAATTTGCCTGTGAGAGACTGCATTCCCATTTTTCAAAATGTGAATAGGAAATCCCTGTACGGTGAAAAGCTGTAAGTGCAATACCTTAAAACTTATACCTGTAAAGTCCAGTCTAAAGGTCACTGTGTTGCCAGCATATACACATTTAAAATCTTTAGAACTCAGCTTTCCTTTTTTTTTTTTTCTCAAAGATAGCAAAGGCCACTTCTCTGAGATCCTTCTCTTCTTAGAAGTCAGAGCTCTGTTCACTTTCTTCAATTGCTAATTGATTCTGACATTTCCTTTCGAGTTGTAATTGCTTTTTGTAGCTTTACACAGGTCCATCTTGCTTTTTATTCAGGGGGTTATTGTGGTTTAACCCCAGCCAGCAACTTAATACTACACAGCTACTTGTTCTTTTACTACCCTGCCACAGGATTGGGAGGAATCAAAAAAGGGTAAAATCCATGGGTTGAGATAAGAACAGTATCATAATGGAAATAAAGTAAAATTATAACATAATAATAACCATAGCAATAACAAACAATAACCATATCAATACCAATAATAATAATAATTGACAATAATTACAATAATTACAGTATAATAGTAATGAAACAGGAGACAAAAAAAATGGGAAAGGAATAAAAACCAAGACACACAAGTTATGCCCAAGTCAATTGTTCACCACCCTATGAGTGATGCTCAGCCTGTCCCTGAGCAGGAATCAGCTCCTTCCAGAAAACTCCCCCCAGTTAATATACTGAGCATGGCATTCTGTGATATGGAATACCTTTTTGGCCAGTTTGGGTCAGCTATCGTGGCTTGCGCCCTTTTCCTAGTTTCTTGAGCAACTCTGCACTAGCATAGCATGAGACACTAAAATGTCCTTGACTTAAGGTAAGAATCACTCACTCGGCAACAACTAAAACATCAGTGCATTATCAACATTATTCTCATCCTAAACCCAGTGCTGCACCAGCTACTAGAAAGAAAATTAACTCTATCCCAAATTAAACCAGGACAGGAAAAACAAAGAGATAAATCCATCCAATCTGTCCTCCCAGTTGAAAGTAAGATTCCAAAAGTGATGAGAATAGCAAGACATTGCTACAAGATATATTCAGCTTCCAATGAAAATACTTCATCAAAGAAGACATAGGCTTCAGAGTGCTACTTGTCCTATCATAGATCCCAATCTTAAACTTTGTACATGTCTGCACAGTCAAAAATCTGAACACTGATTTTCAACACTGAGTAGAGAACTGAAAAAAACTGCAGGAGTATAACTGTGTGTTATACAAGTAAAATGTGAATCAATTAATTTTTAATTTTTATTATTTTAATTCTATGTGAAAAATATCTATAGATATTTATAAACATTCTATGTCCCTGTATAATTACTGAGAATATCTAGGTTCCTCTCAGGTAAATTGTAAAAGGCCAGTTTTCACAACATGTTCATCTCTTAATATTTCAGCAAGTATGTTTTAAGTTTGTGATGTTATTTCCTAAACCATCCAAAAAAGATGTAAAACACTCTGGTATGTTTGGTTGTTGCCAGCAGCTGCTCTGTGTGGGAAACGTGGAATCTTATTTAATACCTCCTCAGAGATGGCAAGCAGATGGTTTAATGCACTCTTGAAATGTTTCTGCTTGAGATTCAATTATTTTTGTTCGGTTAACAGCCTATTACTACTTCAGGATAAAATGTTGTAACATTCCTGATCTTAAGGCCATAGACTGGTGCAGGCTAACATTTAAACATTGTTACACAGTTTGATTAAGATTCCACTTTTGTTTAAGATTTCCAGATCTGTGAGATCATTGAGTCCAACCTTTGAATACCATCACGTCAACCAGACCACAGCACTAAGCGTCAGAACCAGTCTTCATAAACACTTCCAGAGACGATGACTCCACCACCTCCCTGAGCAGTCCATTCCAATTTTTAATCACCCTTTCTGTGAAGAATTTCTTCCTAATATCCAGCCTGAACCTTCACTTGAACAGCTTGAGAATATGTCCTCTTGTCCTGTCACTGGTTGCCTGGGAGAAGAGGCCAAGCCCCACCTGGCTACAAACACCTTTCAGGCAGTTGCTGAGCAAGAAGGTCACCCCTGAGCCTCCTTTTCTCCAGGCTGAACAACCCCAACTGCCTCAGTCACTTTTTGACGCATTTCTTCTTCTTTCCTTTCCCTCCTCTTGAGTGTCCTGCCTGGTAAGGAGCAGTATCAGATAAATAGTAGCCAGGGTCCAGCATGTTGCTCAACTTCACACTTCTCTGGAACTGCCACAGCCTTTTTTCTTCACATATTTTATGACTTTAACAGTCTTGTAGTTATTCAGGGGTGAACTTCCAAATAATTTTGGGAAAGAAGTCTGCCAAAAATTTGCCCATGTTCTCACATTCCATGCCAGTCATGACTATTCACGGTTAGAGGAGATCTCTGAATAGTCTCCCTAGAAATCTCTTTCTTGATTCTAAACATGACTTAGACTGCACTGAGGAGACCTGGCAGACTTAGAGACAAGAACATGCTCTCCTTAACATCCAAAGGGAATTCAAAAGTCTCAAACGCTGTTGTAACAGGCCTGAAGGAGGAAAAGGAGGTGAAAGGTTGAGGAAAATCATCCTTCCATTTCCTGCACAGGCTGGGTGCAATTATTACTGAATTCCCAGAGGTAGCACTCAAGGGCAGGACAGGAGAGCAAAACTGAACACACATTTCAGTTGACCCTGATTCCCCTTTATGTTAACATAAAATTATATCCCCCAGTACATCAACAAAGCAATCCTGATCCCTCTCACTGAAAAGTGAGCCCTGAAAAACAGTACCGTGAAGGGCACATAGTGCATATATGGAAAGATATACAGGGATTAGGTACCACACCCACATGACCAGACCAAGCAACATTGTAACTACTGCCTCTGTATCTAATAACATATGCTCAGATCAAATTTGTATTCAATCCCCTCCCGGCAGATCTGTTGTTATCTCCCTTGGCGCCACAACACAGCACAAATTACAGCTGTCATGATTTAGGAATGGTACTCCCCAAGTCAGTGCCCTCACTGACACTCTCCCAAACCAGACACTGATCGCAGGTTCCCCCCCCATGTTCCCTCCGTCTTCCTGCTCCAGGGATGGAGTTGAGAATTGCAGACACAAAAGGTGAAAATCACGGATTGAGACAAGAACAATTTACTGGAATCAGCAATGAGATAAGAAAGTGAACAGTCACAGCAACAATATTAATAACAAGTGTGTACAAAGTGAGACTGATTTTACATACAAATGCTTACTAACCCTGACACGACATGGAGTGACCTCAGCCAGCAGCACCCCACTCCACCACTCCATCTGCCATGCTTGCTCCACTGGAAAGTGATACCCTTCTTGGAAGCCAGAGAGAGTCCTTTTCGCCCCACCTCAGCAATGACAAAGCATAGTTTCAAATAACCTCTTAGAAATGCCCACAGCCACACCCCTTCATTTACTGCAAAAAAATTAACTTTGTCCTGGCCAAAACCAGGACAAACATCGTATCTAAACCTGCCCTCTTTCATTTTAAAGCTGTTAATGCTTGTCCTATCACTACATGCTCTTGTAAAAAGTCCCTCTCCAGCTTTCTTGTAGCCCCTCTTCAGGTACTCAGGTGCCATAAAGTCTCCGTGGAGCTTTCTCTTCTCCAGGTGGAACAAAACTCACTCTGCCTTTCTGCAGAGAAAAGGTGTCCCTTTGATCACTGTACACCTTCTCTGGACTCACCCATGTCCTTCTTATGTTGGGGCCCCCAAAGCTGAATGAAGTACTCCAAGTGGGTCTCACCGAAGTGGAATGGAGTGGCAGAACTAACTCCCTCAACCTGCTGGTCACACTCTTTTTTATGCAGCTTAGGATATGTCTGACTTTCTGGCTGCAAGTGCACATTGCTGGGTCACATCAGGCTTCTCATCTGCCAAATAGCATGTTGCCTACTCTGTTTGGTTCAATTTACTTTGGAAGGGAGGGTGAAATCATTTGATTGTTCCAAAACAATGATAAACATGACAATACTTTACATAAGTCCTTAACACTCAGAAAAAAAATCCCTAATAAAATATGAATTAAAGTAAGCATGAAATTTCAGATTTATTTGGAGAGAACACACAGCACTCAACCTTCTTTAAGCTACTTTTAGAAATCATTTAATAGAAGTAATATAAGTCTGTACATGAGTTGTATGTATAACTAGCTCAGTGTGAGTATTTTCAGATTTCAGAAATAGCTAGAAAACACAGGACTTATTCAAAGGTCAATAATGCAACATTAATATAAATGTTTTTTACTCTACTACATTTTTTCTCTCAGTGGTCTACTTCTTTTTTAGAAACATGGTTATTTGCCTCACTGATGGAATGAAGGAGTGTTGCTTACTCCCAAGTTAGACACAAAATATGTCCTTTTTCAATCCATGCTCAGAATATCAGCACTGACTCACTAAAATCCTGTACCCGATGCTCTGTTGGGTTATGACGTGAATAGCTAAAGACAATATGTTGTCCTTTTTCTAGAAAAGTTAAGAAAACAAAATCTTCTACATTAATGGGACTACATTTTCACTGAAAATCTAAAGACAGGGAAGATATTTTAAGAATACAGAGTTAAACATTGCACAAAATGTTGTTTCTTTGTTATCAAATGAGAGAGCTAGGGAAATTACAAAGGCATTTGATTTGGTATGAAATGAAAAATTTCATGGAACTTTTTATATCTTTAACTCTGATATAAAACATTTTCCCCCCTTCCATGGTCTCTTTCTTGAAGGCTTAACGAAAATAAATTCAAATAAATAAAATTAAGAGAAGGAAAAAAAAAATACACAAACTTCCCCACACATTCTTTTTCACTGAAAACTCACTGAAATTCCATCAATTGGATCTGACAGTACTTCATTATTTCATCTCTATGTGGGTGAGTTCTGTGGTTTTTTTTTTCCTAAATGAATTTAACTTTGCTTTGGGTTACTTGAAATTTTTTATGGGGCAGACCTAGAAGAAATGAAAGTAAGACTTAAAATAAGAACAAGAATTAAAGGAATGAGAGAAGAAATAAAATATTATTTGCTATTGAAAACTTTTACCTATAGTCTATTGGAAGAGTAGAGTTATTAACAAGGATTTTTCTCCATGTGAGTAAACAAAGAAGAGTATTTGTTATTGTTTACAATAGCATGTTCATTAGCTTACATAAACTAGGGGCTTTATAAGCCTCTTCAAATCAAACATTTTACCAGGTATTTTAATTGCTGATGCCTAGGCAACCATGAAATAAATTACAAGTTGCCCTTGCATGATTTAAACATGGTATGAGATTTGCCACAAACAAAAGAAATATTTCTCTGCTGGATTTCTTTCTGCATCATTTACTCCCTGCAGTTTAGAGCAGATTAATGTGTTCAGAGACTGATTGCCGTAATTACTCTGCCCTGCTGCTCTTCTATATTATGCAAACAAATGCACACGATGAAAGAGAGAAAATGGACAAGAATAGAGAGTCTTAGGCTTTCCTGATATACAACTTAAAACAATAGATCATGAATAAAAGCTAACACTTTGAGCTAAACTTGAGTGCAGTTCAAAAAGATAATGACGAGTATCATTAATTCTTTTTTCATGTTTGTTTCAATGACTTTTTATGTAATAATTTTCCATTAAAATTATTTTTTAATTTATTTTCTTAATTTAGGAACTTTGGAACTGTGACAGATTTTCAGTGTTGATAAATGTTAAAGTTCTTTTGAAAAACTGCTTCCAAATATTTGTTTGCCACTAGCAATCATCAATGAAAACAATTCACTTATATTTCATTTATAAGAAATGACCATCATGAATAATTTAGTTTTGCTTTTTTATTCCAAAAAAGAGTAAAATAAGAAATTTTTTTAAATATGAAGGAAGGCTGTAAAACAAATCAGGAGGGTTTGGATGCTAATCCCATAATTCCTAACAATAGTATGCTGACAATTTTTATATAGCATGTGAGTCTAAAATTTACACATTCATATACATTAACCAAATCACTCATACCTTCTTCTGACTACACTGTACCTCTCTAGCACACTGTAAGATATCTGGTTAAACAGTCCCATTTCAGGAAAAAGGCTCAACCTGGTGACCTCCAGGGGTCTCTTTCTGCCAATGTTTTTGTGGCCTTATGAACCCAGCCTTCCTGGAAATCGACTGAAACTCCCATTGTCTTCTGTAAACCCACAACTCAAAACTGTCATGTAAATGTTCCTGCATTGGCCAAATGGGTTAAAATCTATTGCTGGTTATGGTTTACATAAATGGGATACTTATGGCAGAGAAGTTGTTTTTTTTTTTTTTCTTCTCCCCTCCTGTTTTTTTAATTTTTGTGAATACTAGTAAAGATATGCACAGAATGAGGATCATTGTACTTTGTTTTCTTGTTGCTTAATACTGCTTTCCCTGGGCAATTATCAAGAAGTGAGCTATAGTGATTTTTTGTTATCGATATTAAGTAGCCTGTATTTGTAAATTCTCCTGTTTCCATGCTAGAGAAGACCTCCTTTTTATAAGGACTTAGAAAGATCTCACAGCATTGATGCTATACTAGGGATTAATTCGAAACTTACAAATGGTAGAAAAATCTGTTTTCTTCATTTCCTTTGCAAATACTTTTCACTATTTTTGTGCTCTATCACTGAAATGTGTATTAAATGATGTTTTGTATTGAGCGTTTAATTTTTTTTTTTTACATTACAGTAATAATCTTTTAAAAATCGGTATACAATATTGTATACTTACATATATAGTATATATTATGTAAATAATAACACATAAATATTATATAGCTATGTTGATATATAGCTATATAGACATGCATATATAGATATAAATGCGGAGCAAACTAAAAGATTAAATATCATTCAAAAAGAAAGAAAGAAAAAACTCCAAAAAACCAAGTAAAACTTATTCTTGAAACAGGGTGCTGAGAAATGGCAATCTTGTTTTTCTGCCACAAGCAGCTGTGTGTTGTAGTCATTGGCAGTCAGCACCATCTCAGATAAGAATGCATATCGTCCCTTATAGGATTAGAAAAACACTACTACACTTCCTTTAAGACGTGTATCTGACTTACATTTGTCTTGTCTTTCTCATGCTTTAAAATTCAAGATCAGATTACCTTCTCATCTATCTGTTTATGGAAAATGTGGCAAATTCAGCTAGAGCTCTCTACTATATTTTTTTAAGTTATCAAATGATGCTTGTTTCATCATTGTATTAAGAAAATAATAAATTTAAAAATGGATAGAAACACTACAAACAAAAAAACCCCAAACAAACCCAAAACCCAAACATAAACAAACAAACAAAATAAAAATCAAACCAAAGACAAGTAGAGAGTTTCTGTGAGGCTGTCAGTCTGATGAATGTGGCTCACTCTGTAAATGTGAAATGAATGTTTGGGGCACAGGTCTCAGGGAAACCATCTGTGCTCAGAAATCCATAGATATTGCAGGGCTAGAATGATTCTAGAAGATATTTTCAAAGGTGAAAGCCATATAATCAGTGACCAATAAAGGCATTGCATAAATGAACTGGACTTAGTTTGCCTGTTCGTTTTCTCTGCTTCATAGCCCAAAGTCTATTTGCAAATAAAAATAACCCTTTTTATCTTTTTCAGTATCTCCCACTAGGAAGCTTGCTATTCAAAGTTCATCTATCATGAAACTTGCATCTCAACCAGAATACCGTTATGTTCAATCAGACTGCAAACAGGTTCATGTGAGTTCAGTTAATTTGCAAACAAATGCTAGAATTAAATTTTTCAGGTTTTATGTGCTTTTGGATATTGTTACTATGGTTACTAAAATCATAACATGGTTTTTATGGTTATGAAAATCCAGATTTTATTGCATTAAACTTCCGCTTAAGGCAAACTCTTCACAATGAATGAGGCTGGAGTAGTACCTTTTTTATACCACTGAGGTCTTCCCCCATTTCCCTGACCCCTCTCTCAGTCTATCCTGCCATTCTTGCAGTCATACCTGTGACTCATCTATATTAATCATTTGTTTCTCGTGGCTTGGGAAACATTTATGTGTGTTCTGACTTGTACCAGAACTTTTCACCCTTGATCGTATTATCACTTAGTAAAGGTGAATCAGTTCAGCAGGGAGATGTTCAGAAGTCATTTCTTCCTTGCCTTCATCTATTAATTACAGCCTGTCATCTCTGATTTTGTAAGTGACAGCATGAAAGATCCCAGTCTGTTCTAGTGCATTCTTAAATAAATTTTACTTCAGCAGCAGTTGAAAAGCTCGCATAGGATGCTGGAGCATCAGGAAATAATTTCTCTTGAATTCTATTTATGACGGCTTAAACCATTACAGTTCAAATTCATACTGTAGCAAATTTAGACTGGTATTCACATCCTCACTTATGACTTCTCAGAAGATAACTAACAAGGAGAACGGTCTCAAACTTTCACATTTAATGAACTAGATGTGCATGCCTGCTCCATTACACTATAATGAAGCCCTATTCTTTGATGAAGACCAGAAACAAGGGAAATCTTGCTTATTTAAGTGAATGGTGAAAGCAGAATTTCAGAAAGGCTTTCCTCTTTCACTTTAACAAGCTTATTTATGCTCATTACTGTGAAGCTTTATTTCCTTCAGTAAGTAAATGATAAGATATTTTACAATTCTATGCCAAACTGGAATATTGATGGTAGGAATTGTAGACCTGAACATCACAATGCCTATACTTCTTTCTTGGATACCTTCCTATCTCTTTTTTCTTACGAAAATGGTAAGTACAATTACTGTTTGCTTTTTAGCAAAGTTGGATAGAATGGTAGAAATCAAGTCCAGATACAAAATGTCAGAAACTCAAATCACTGGACATAGATCTAGGTTTGGATCATTATCGTGGTTTGACTGCAGTCAAAAATTAAGCCCCACAGACCTGCTCCCTCACCCTCCCCTACTGGAACTGGGGAGACAATCAGAAGGGTAAAAGTGAGAAAACTTGTGGGTTAAAATAAAAATCATTCATAATGGTGACTTAGGAAGACAGACACCATCACTCCGAATGTCACCTCCTTCCTCCTTCTTCCCCCAGCTTTATGTGCTGAGCATGAGGCCATATGGTGTGGGATATCCCTCTGAACAGTTGGGGCCAGCTGTTCCCCCTGTGTCGCCCCCAAATCCTTGTGCATCCCCAGTCTGTGCTGGTGGGCTGGGGCAAGAAGCAGAAATGGCCTTGGCTCCCTGCAAACACTGGTTAGTAATAGCCAAAGCATCCCTGTGTAACCAACACTGTTTCCAACACTATCCAAAACATGGACCCATAGAGCTACTTTGAAGAAAATTTATTGTATCTCAGACAAAACCAGCTCACCACTACCTACCCTCACAGATTTACCTTAGGTTTATGACAGCATGGCAGATCACTTATTTTATCTTAAGCAGGGGAACCACTCTTCTGTTTTTTGGTACCACAGCTTTGTTTGGAACCCCAAAAACTATGTGCAGGTATTGCATCAGAGAAAAAGACCCTACATTAAGTTAAAAAGTATATGGAACAGAAAATGATAGAAAATAGTCTGTAAATAAACCTGAAATAAACTAAAGAAAAACAAAGAAATAAAGAATCCTGCAAGAAAACATCAAGTGAAGCTAGTAACCAATGGCACACTTTTCAAAGGGAACATCTAGCTTTGTCTTTTTTTTTTTTTTTTTTTTTTTTGTTCCCAAGGCATGGATGGATAATTACTTATCAAAACAAATTTTTGCACTAAGTAACAGACCTAATAGTGTGATCTTTAAAAGCAGGTTGGAAACTGCTATACTGACCACTTTAATTTTCATTCACATGTTGTGCTAGGAGTCAATGACATTACTTTGTAAAGAATACATCAGTGTAACCAGGTAAAAATATTGAAAAACTGAAAAGTAGAATAAAATATATTAGTCAGTTGCTTGGCTGCTATATCTGCTAAATTATGAATGCAGATTAGCCAAAACTCAAGTCTTGTCAATATCACCTGATTTTACATTACTTAAATAACATGAAATCTAGCTCAGTGATTGATTTTTTTTTTTGCATAATTTTATCAGTTTATTGAAATATTTGAATTTTACATGGTCTCATTAAAAGAAAAAAAAAGGCTATTTAAACCTAACAATTATTTAATTCAATTTTGAGTTTGTTATTCAATCCAAGGACTGGGTGAAGGAGTCAACCTTGTATTTTACTGACAGCTGTTGGAGTTTTAATCAATTTAATATTTGTAACCTCCACTTACTTTTGTGCTTGCCTCCTATAACAAATATTTTTCCTGAGCTGATCATAAGATTTATCACCCTATCTTTAGTTACTATCCCTGTTAGCATGTCTATATTATTATGTGTGAAACAGAACAGCAAAATTTTGTCAAGTGACAAATTTGACATATTTGTGTTGTGAATATTAAGTATTCAGTCAAGAATGATTCCAGGGCAGTTAAACAAACTATCATAACAAATGGTGAAGAAATAACAAAATCTCAGCCATGAGGTTTTTTTTTTTTTTTTTGAGAAGTCACAATTAGTTGATTATTTCATCACCTTTTTTTTCCCTTAACACCTGTGCTCAGATCCAGCACAAATACCTCCTGCATCTTGGTAGAAAAAGATGATATTGCATAGTCTTGTTGTTTCTAATTTTCTGGATTTGGTCTTTGAAATATTTTGTTGCAACTCCCAGAGTCTATAAATGTTGCCTTATGAGAGTCAAACTAACTTTTTAATAGGAAAAACATTAGCTGCTAATCTCAGAAATGTCAGTGATGAGAGCCTGTAGATCTCGAAAGCTGAAAAGAAGCAACAAACACATTATCATGAGGGGAGAACTGTTCTCTCCTTGAAATGCCTTATATAGAACAATCAATATCTTATTAAACGAATATATTTTTCTCAATTTTCTTCTCTCATTTATGTGTATACACAGAGAGAGGATGAACTCACATAAACTGTCTAATGTAAATTATTTTCTCTCTTTTCTATTCTTTGGTCTTTTACACAAAGCAAAATCAGATTTACAGACTGTGGAATAGAATGCAGCTTTGCTTAATGATATAATAACTAATCCATATACTTTAAAAAATTGTTTTCACAATTTTTTAACCTTAAGCAGGTTATAAGTTATGTGTTTTTAAAAACATTCACTATTTAATTATAGGACGCTTTTTTTTTTCACTTTGTATTGCTATTAAATGTGTTTTCTTAAGAAATCTTGATGCTATTTTGATCTTCCATTAAACGATTTTTATTTTTTCAGGCAGGTTTACTTTCATTGTAACAGATTTATGAATTAATAAATATAACTCTCAACAGTGCTCCAGCATCCTGTAAATGGTAAAGAGGTTTAATATGTCCCTGACAAAGACACATCAACTTGAAGCAAATCAGACTTTTATCAATTCAACTTTTTTACCTTATTGGGTTCTTAAAAAGGCAATGGACAAGGGGGAATTATTTTCTAGGACTTTTCTGTTGCAAGCCGCTTGACCGCCCGGCTGGTCAACGGGCGACAGTATCCTCCTGTGCCCGGACACAGGCTGTCACGCTGCACAAGCGGGTGCAGCGGCAAGGCGACGCCTTAGCCTTCTCGGGGCAGCTCAGAGGCTGATGGTTAATCCCAAAGCCCAGGCTGGGGCTGGCAGCAGCTGTTGGCTCAGAAGCGACGCGGAGGCAGCAAAGGAATAAAGGAGGACTCGTTTGTGGATAAATCCAAGAGTTTATTCCCTGCCCAGACGGTGACAGGACAACTGACTACAAGGACGGGAGCCACAAAACGAGCCCCGAACTGACCGTTGCGGGGGGTTTTAAGGGAAGGGAAAAAGGGGCGGAGTAAGGGAATGGACAAATGGGGTACATGAAGGGAGATGACAGCAACCAATGAACAGGACACAAAGGAGGGACATAGTTGAATAAACCAATGGGGAGAACGGAACCACAGAACATTCCAGAGACACATAAGTATTAAATTAACTATATGAATATTTAAATCATCTGTGAGGGGAAAGGGGAGGGGACGGTGTTTTGATGGACAGTAACCCATGGCGGGAAACCGCCCCCAGCCTGCCTACCTCTCAGGACTCGCTGTCCCAAGAGGTTTCATCTACCCAATCCGTTTGATCATTGATCTCCACTGAAAGGGCAGGCTGAACTGCAGTCTCGAGCGCCATGGGTGACCCAGCCAGTGCTGCGCCACCGGCTGGGCGACCGCCACACTTTTCAGTATAAAACTTTTTAAAATAATGGGTTTTATGAACATATACATTAACAGTCTTTGCAGGGGAACAGGAGAAAAACTCTGTTTTATGATCATATATGATTTTGCATATGTACTTCAAATTAATTAAAATTTGTAACTACCCAACACTTAGTAGAAGCTCCTTCAAACTTAAAACTTTAGTTTCCTGCTGGTAATTTCTGAGTTTATTCCCATGTTAGCCTACAATTATTTTGTATTAGTTTAATATTCCTTGTTTGTTAGAAATTTATTAATGTACCATTTTCTTTTAGTTTAAATACTTTTTTTTTTTTTTGGTGGTATCTTTTAGATGCTTAAATATTTACTCAGGTATTTAGAAAATTGTGTTTCCTTTGGTCTCATCTTGCTCTACATGAAAGACTGTCCTCCAACCTACATTCAGTTTTCTGTGTCCCATCACTTAATTTGCTATAACAGTGCTATCTGGAGATTATTCCTTTCACAAACAACAACAACAAAAGTACTTTTACTTTAGATCATAAGTATTCTAATTTTATAAAATGTTGTGAGCATCAAGCAGCTTAATACTATGAATGTTATTTACTCAGAGCCCAAATAGTTGTCTGTTTTCATCTTCCTGTTTATAAATGCTGTATTCTGATTCCTTTATGAAATATTTGGGCTTTTATTTTTCTGACTGGTGAGCTTTGCAGCATATCCAACAACACTGAAAAGGCTAGTCTATATGGACTTTTGTGATGCAAGAAAACAGGATGACTTAAAAATGTTTCCATCAAATGCCATAAAATATAGTTCTCCCAGTGCATAAGGAATGAGGCGACTAAAATATTTTTTACTGTTTAAGCTATGGCAATATAGCAAAGGGTAACAACAGTGTTTCAGAAAAGCTATGAAACATTCTATAGCTGAAAAACACTGACTTAAATATTACCTAAATTTCACATGCTGCTTGCACAGTTTTCATGCTGCTCCAGTACTCTGTAATTGAGAACTTACAGGATTTTATACTAAATTTCATTTTTTAAATCTACTTGCTTTTGCCCAACTGCCAGAACACCTTCTTTTTATATGTTCTGAATCTATATATATCCAATAAAAGAACCTTTTATATATAAATCCTCCTTCAAATAAAAGATTTTTGTAACAGTGCACTTTCCTGAGTACAGAATGATCACTTTATGGGTTTAAAATCCATCAAAAGTCATTAACGGTTTAGAAGGAAGCCAGTGCTTGTGACAGCGAATACATGCAGAGTGGAAAAGTAGGGACAGGATGTCCCACTATAGGTATTCCATGGCAATTGGCTTGTTGTAGTCTCTTTTCCCATAAAATTTGAAGAATGACTGTTATAGGTTACCGATTTCACGTCCTTTTCCTTCATAAATGACTAATGGTAACATATTTAATGCTTCTGAGTAAGAAACTCAGTACAAATTATAACCAGAAATTTCTGTATTCGTGATTAAGCCAACATGCTTAGTCATTATTACCTTTTTCCCCAAGAAAGAGGGTTTTTCTTACTAAATTTCATTCTTTCAAAAAAAAAAAATATTTCTTCTAATAAGTGAAATTAGATTTACTTTGGAAAAATCTTTAACCCCCCTTTCCAAAACCTTTTTCTTTCATACAATCTCTTTGACAAAAAAATACCTATGAAAGTCATTGTACAAGATTTATTTTCTTTCCAAAATGTGAAATATAGAGGATCTGCTGGAATGAAGATAGACATTCATAACAAGAAAATGATTAAGAATTTTTTTTTTTAAATACCATGTTTTAAAGTGTTAGGTTTTGGAGTACTCATGTATTTCAGTAAATTGATTTTGTTAGTCTTTGAACTTTGTGTAAAAATTGCCCTCACTTTTCTTCAGTTTAATAGTGTCTTCTGTCATTGAAATTATTGTCTTAGGCTTGCACTATATACCCTCTACTCTTACTTTTAATCTTTTCTCGTCTTTATTTATTATTTCTATGTATGAGTCAGGTCATTGAAATGTTTAAATTATTTTTATCCAGAAGTTCCAGTTAAGGAATTATCTCCAAGATAAAATGCAAATTTGATATTTATTTGAACTTTTCTTGTTAAAATTTTTATTGTGCTGCTTATTCCTTTTAAAAATCACTGTTGTCTTTCTAACTATATATACTATATACATAAGTGCATAACATATCAAAATACCTGAGAGAGAAGAGAGAAATATATAACTGAATTTTGTGTGCTTGCTTGCTACAGTTGGGCCAAGATCTGCCCTTAGCTTTAATATGTATAGAGTTTGTGTGCTTATATTGTTTGATCTAATCCAGTAAAAATTTGGTAACACTGTAAAATATTACTTGTAAAGAAAACTTTCCAATAATACAGGAAAAGTCAAAAGATGGTAATTTCACCCTTTGCAACCCATGTTTCCTCATTTCTTTCTATGGGTAGGGCCCTGATCCTTATTAAATCTCCATTAGAACAACCGAAATTTGCTGTATTTTTTTTTTTTTTTTTTTTTTTTTTTTTTAAATCTGACAGGGAGCATATAGTGACTGTGCATTAATGCACTTGGTTTCCTTTTGAAAAAGGAGGGGAACCTCTTTGGCCACAGCTGAAAATTATGCTTTATTCATGGTGCAGCTATACATATAGAATGAGGTGATCTGCAGGTATCTTGCTGGACCTGATGTGGCGTCATGAGAAGTCAGTTAAAGAAATTACAGTGACTATGAGTGACTCAAGCCTGCAGTGTTACTTAGGAGTGAGTTTCCCATTTAGACAAGTATTTAATGTATCTGTTTTTCCACCAGTTCTGATTCTCTCAAGAGCTGAATAGACATCATGCCTTTTCCAATGTTTTTGTCAGACTGTCAGATTACATTACGAAATGAAAAATTAACTCCTCTGGTGTAAAACCTGTAAGTGACAGCATAATTCCAGCTTTGTGCTGTAAGGTGAGAACTCTACAGAGCAGGTCAGAAACGTGATTACACAAAGAAATTCACTGAAGGGCTTTCAAATTAAGCTTTTCAAATGTCATAATCTGATGTAAATTTATAAGAACAGGTTTAATATAGATGAAAATATTTTTACTTTAGCTCAGCTCTTTTGAATCAAGAACAGATGCTGTTGTATGGTTTGGTTTTTAACTTGGCATAGTTCTGAAATTATAGATGTGCACCGTTGTGCTGAGTTTCACTAATAGCTGTGTTTATGCTCAGTGTCTTATTCAGAAACACTCAAGAGCATTGCAGAAGACAGTTTCATATGTTTAACAATGACAAAAATGTGTGTTTAGGTACATCAGGAAAGCAGAACTGGAGAGGGACTGCTTCCATCTCTGTGGTTCAGGTGAATATCTTCATTAGACTTGGAAATGTTATCATGTCAGACATAAAGATCCCTCTGAGAGGTTGTATGACTCTTGAGCATTCAACATAGTGTGCTTAGCTATACAGCTGGCTCACACTTGAATTTTCATCTTTGTCCTATGAAAATTTCTAATTCATTGGTTCAGCAGAGTGAATGTTCTGTGGGATCTGTTTCTCAATAACTTCTCTTTCCTGAGAAAAGAAGAAAGTATATTGGCTAGATTATTCCAGCTTAATATGTTCTCTCATTTACGTTAAGTATTTGGTGTTCTGCCATTTCAGGCATCAATGTCCTCTGAGTGAGTTTGATTGTCCTTTCAGCCATCTCTGGGTATGTCAGGTACCTTTTAATAATGGATAAAAATGTTTGAACTACTTTCTGCAATGGGGCAAGACAAATATAGTAACTTCTGATGAGCTATGACAATGTACAACATATCATCCATTCTTCAAACTCAAGTAAAAATCTGCATCCCTACAGAGAGGCAAGTTAGCTACCTGGCAATAGCTGCCTATGTGCAAGACAGGTGGTAAATATGCTGTGAGATAAAACACGTAAGTGGTGGAAGAAGAATGACCTATCATATATTTATGGTAGACTAGAATATATAGAGACATAGCTGGTAGTTTGACAGCCTTACAGCCATGATAATTTGGTTTATTGTTAAAGCTTGCTTCTGTATCAATCAAGACTGTATTAACTCTTCCATAACAATAGCTTATGTATGAGCATTGCTGTGTTAATATAAAGTGATCACTGCATTAGGATTAAAATAAAAAAGGAAAAAAATTCTCACATTGTTGGACAGTGTATAAAAAATTTTGAAGGCTAGATTGTATGTCAGAATTTTACATGAATGGATGAATCCTAATAGCCACAGTTAAAACTTATTTGATTTTTTCCAGCCCTGATTGACTACAAATATCTATTTTTTTTCACATTAGTTAGTATTTATAAATAATTCTGCATGTGAATTTGCGAAACAGATTGCCTCCTGTACAAAACCAGAATATGGATATGTATATTCATACCTGTTTCCTATGATTTGGTTTATTCATCTGATTTATTTCATACTAGTTAGCAAACTATGCTCAGATTTTAATGTCTTTGACAGAGCTGACTTACTACAGTAAGTAAATAAATAAAGCTCCATACTTTGGTACTAGAGCTACTTAAAATATAAGAATGCAGACAATGATTCACAGGATTTAGCCTGACTACAAAATAATTTGGGAGCATGGTTTTTGTTGTTTTCTCTGGTGATATATTTGCTATTCTTTAGGGTTAAGAATGGACTCTTCAATTCAATAGCTGTATTTAGTGTTCTTTGTATTACTGATCACCGAAGGCATATTTAGTTTTAACTCTTCACTTACTTTACATTTAAGGGTCCTAAGCCATTCATGACGCAAGAGATAACTAAAATTTTTGGTGCACCATGTTTGCACTAGTCTCCAAGAAATAGAACTAGTTTATGTAGAAGTATCTTATTTTAACTCACTGGACAGAGATTTATTTGGATTTTTCTCTTCTTCTCTGAAAAAAACCAAAACCAACAACTTACAAACATGTAAATCAGTTCTTGAAGATCAGACAAAAGACAGCAAAATAGTTACATATCCCTAAAAACGGTTTCTGGATTACTTTTTGGTTTTTCTTAAATACAGGGTTTACTTCTTGAAAATAAGATATACATAGTAAAAGTTATACTGGAGATACTCCAGATGGATTTGAAAGGAAGCCTTAGAATGTACTCTGTTTTGATATGATACTCTATCCTTCTTTCACCTGTCATGCTATCTAACTGCATTCAGTTCCTTCAGTCTTCCTGTCTGCTATAATAATACATTTCAGGAGGAATCCAAGCTGTCCACTCTATTTTTCAACTATTTTTAATAGAGTAAAAAAGAGGAATAAAAATTACAGTGGAAAGTGTTTTGAAATTGTGTTTTCGAATAGAGGTTTTCCTGTGTTCAGAGGTAGTCTTCCATCCTGTCTAATTAATTCCATTTTGCTTTTTAAGCAGCATATCCATGCTCTGGCTTTTATGCTTTTCAAATTTTTTGAAGTACCTACAACAAAAAATTTGCAGATGATCTTATGGGCTGTGCTCTAGCTCAGATCCTCAGATCAGATGCTAGCAACTTAACTTGAGCAAAATCTTTTCCCGTTTAGTTCCACCTCTGTGATTAATATCTATTCTTCACTTGCTATATTAAGTCTGATCAGATTTTAACTCAAAGTTTGTCATTCTTTTCTAGGTGTCTTTTGGAAAGGTTTATTGGTACATTTATCTTGTGAGCTATAAAATGTTTGCCTCCTTTTTTATAAAGGTAATTGCACAGATGTTCCAATCTGGCTGCTCTTCAAGACATTAAGAGTGACCTCTGGTTCAAGGAGGAAATGCAGGTTGTAAGCAGGAAGATATAGTTTTAATTAGTGTATCTAAAACTCCAGCCACAAGACCAATAATTAAATAAGTCTGGACCAATTACTATTTCAATCAGATTCAGATTTTATAGTTCGCTGTGTAACATTGTAACAGTCTTGCTTATTTTAAGTATCTAAATAACATCTTATAAGCAAAATCCTGTGTTCAATGTATTGTGAGAGAGCACTAGCAATGTTGTTAAATGCTTGGTGTTGTGGAGCAGGATGAAAAGGGCTGTGTTTGACAAACTCTGAGTCTTTTAGAGGTTCCATCACTATTTGCCAAGGTGGAGTTTAGGTGGGACAACAACAACACCAGCATCACACTGTCCAGCCATACATAACCAGGACATACTCATGAGGATGGGATTTTTTTATAGCTGCACAGTGATTTCTGTCCAAAAGTTTCTATGTGCATGCATCTGCACACACACACACACATCTGATGAACCCTGCCTTGCCAAGAATCGCTTTCCTGTGGTTGAGGCTATATTCTCAGTAGTTGCTTATGGTAATATTTTATTCCTAAGCTTCTGCTGCTCTTGTATGCTGTTATATGTATGAATTTTATGTATGCATCTCTTATTCCATATAAAAATCACCATCTCAACATTATTGCAGGGCCTTTTGAGGACTGTTTGACTTTCAGTGTGTTGAAATCCACCACATTTGTGAGAGGAAAAATAAAAAACCAACAACAACAACAAAAAAAGGCAAAACAAGAAACCTCCAAAAGACTAAATGTAAAGTCAGGGAGAAAAATTTTTGCATAATGCTTCATTTGTCAACAGAACCTTGAGGACTTTTCCTGTCCTGAAATCAATATTTCTGTTGAATAAGATAAATACCTGTTCCTACTGGTCAAAACCAATGTTTTGAAGAAAGTGGAAATTAGTATAGGATCAGCATGTTTTCTTAACAATGACTTTTTGCCTGATGATGTTGTAGATATATTCCTTTAGAATACTACTTTTTCAAATAAATAATTTAAATATGAATGTTAGTATGAGACCAAATATGTTGACAATAAAGGAAACACAAAAATTGGACTTCGTAGCCATTAAATTTTATCACATAAAGGCTTTATTCCCCAACTTGCAGGACAACCCCCATGCTGTTTCAAGGACATTTTTTTGGACTAAGATCTTTGAATAATTGAGAAAAAAACCAAAACAAACCAGACGTCTTAGTATCAAAAGACTAAATTCTGTATAATAATTAAGATTTAATTTTGTCTATATTTTATGTAGGTAAATTAAAACATTTTCCAAAGGTGACATTCACAATAGAAAAAATATTTTTTCCAGGACAATTTTAGTCTAATGATAAAAGACTTTCTGTTAGAGGAACTTTAATTTTCAAAAGTGCCACTTATTAAAAGGTTTCTAATAAAAAAATTCCATGGAAAATTATGAGGAAGGAATTAATGGTTTCAAATTTGAAGCTATTTATTTTTAGGCAGATTTAGACTTCCCATCTTTAAACCCAGGCTAGAAGAGTATTTGTGAAACAACTAACAGATACCTCCATAATTAGTACTGTAAGAGAAGAAACCTATGGTTTCTACTGTCAAATTATAAAATTTAATTGTTAGGTTGGGCCTTAATAATGATAAGTCAATGTTTAAGGCTTTGTGGTGCACAAAAGCATCTTGGCTACTGAAATACAAACAAATTCCCCACGTATCCACAATGTTTTTTAAATAATGTAAGTGAGAATAAAGAGATCCTATAAAAAAGAAAGCCTTGATAATGTTGAAGGCAATAGACAGGGTTTATCAAGATGAGACCAATTCCATTGTTCTTCATTTGGCTAACATAAATTGTACAAATTATGAATTTTTCTCTTTATGGTACTTCTGCTGTGATGAAACTCAGATCTTTGCAACTATTCAACAGATAGAACAAACTGCAAGCACACAAATGGTGTGAAACAGTTTCTGAGGCATAGATAATGCTGTCTGGTTTTGATTTCAATATCAGTGCGGAATTAAATTGCCTTCAGTTGCTCAAACTTCTTATTTCACATAGGCACACCATATTTATCAAACACAGGAACTCAGAAGTCCCTCTCTCTTGGGCCACCTTTAGAGAGATATCACTGTTGTGGGTGTCAGGACACAGTAAATTAATTCCATAACTTTCTAGTTTTCTCTGTGCCAAAGACTTGAAGAACTGGGCTGTGGAGGGCAACTGCAGGAGAAAAGTGTCAGGGACTAACACAGACCAGAGCTGAAACAGTTTCCCAGGGGAGCCAGGGACACATCACTGCCACCACTCTTTTGGTGCCTGTTCTCCAAACTGTTGTAGAAGAACCAGTCCCTGTATTTTTCCAAACTATATGGTAATACCTGCCAGGATGTAGCTGTCCTTAAATCAGTGGTGTATAAAATGGAAATGCTTTTACTATTGACTTGGATTTTGAGACTATAGGATGAAGCTAGTTTATAATTTCAGGCACTTTCTTGCAGTTATGAAAACCAAAGAGTAACTTATGTGCTGTATGTACCTATATGTTTTTATGTATACATGTCTTTGATTAAGGTAATTAAATTTTTTTAATTTTAAATAATTATTTTCCCTAAGTAATTATTTTCAAAATAATTACTGGTCACCAAGAACTGTTATTTTATTTAAGCATTAGGACTACAAGATTTAAAAGGAAATTATATGCTTTAGCATTTTAAAGTGTTGTAGAGCAATATTTCACAAATAAGACTTTCATGCAACATACTTTAGACATTGGTCTACAGCGATTTTCACTAGTTATTTGCTGGAGGTCTTTTAAGAGTCATCCTAAAACCTAGGTGTAACACTGGTCTAATAGAGACGTCCTGAGAGCTAATAGACTCTTTATAGGTAGACTGTACCTATTAAATTATAGTAAAAGTATTTTCTAAGCTTACATTTAAAAGAAAGTAGCTGGGACAAAGAGAAGAAAAGCTTTTGATAGCCACTGGTCTCCTTTCTGCCCAAATTATCTCATGCTCTGTAGATTCTCTTTCTAAACCAGACCATTGAGCAATTACCTGGTTCTGCTTACACTTCCAATAGCTTCTAAAGACTAAAATCCTCTCAGAATGACAGCACATGTACAAAGGTGAGCAGAACTCATGTTCATTAAGAGCTGATCAAAGAGTAAAGAAACAGTCATACACCTAGGCAGCAATTAATACCACTTCAAGTTAAAGGAGATTTTCTTACAATATTGAAGTCACTTTATAGTATGAACATTGGCTCCCATTCAGTCAAACGCTTATGCCAGACCAAGTTATAACTTTGAATAGACAAAAAAAGTTTCACAATGAGAATCTCCTGCAGGTTAGGAAGAAGCTGTGTTCATCCAGTGTCCTCCAGGCTTGTTTTCCTTCAACAATAATGTGATAATCTATTTTTTCCCATCTTTCTGTTGTACGTATTCTACACAGTGTTAGATGCTGAACAGAAGCACCTATATCAGGGGAGAAATTAGCCTGGGTTCTTTAATGCAAATCATGATAAATAAGTACATCCTTACTTTGGCTATAAAAGGAACACAAAGCTGATTTTCTTTCAAGTTAGATAACTCCTTCAATAGTAGTTCCCATCAGATTTCTCCTGTACACACACAGAACCTCTCCCAACAGAAACACTTATCTCCAGATTCATTAATAATTACTTCCCACAGATTGGAAGGAGTTATTATAACAAAGGGAAATTTACTCATAGTCAGATGGCTACTGCACAAGGAATATAAGATCCAAGTGTTATATTATTGTGCCTGTGAGAGTATTGCACCTGTTATGGTCTTCACTTAATAGCCTTGCTCTTTGCCTTCTGCTCATCATATTTCCCAAGGTTGCTAACTTCTTCATTCCATTGCTAAATCTCATCCAGTTTCTGGAAAAAAAAAAAAAAAAAAAAAAAAAAAAAAAGGAAAAAAAGAAAAGAAAAAGAAAAAAAGAAAAGAAAAAGAAAAAAAGAATTAATGTACACTCCTAATATTTACAAGCCATTTTTTACATCATTTCAGAAGGAAAAGCTGGGACTCACTATCTCAAGGAAGCCAGTTTGTAAACTTTCACCCTATACATCTGTTTAATATTTTGCTAACAGCAGTGATATTGAAGAGAATGTAACTACTGCCACTAAGTTAGAAACATGAATAAGTTTTAGCGGGCTCAGGGCATAATTAAATATGCATTATTTCTCTTTTTTCATTTCGTCTCAAAAATAAAGTTGCAGAATTTTAAAATACTATTATCTATGTCATGTCTTACTGAATTTCTACTGTCATGATGCAATTTTAGTAAACCTGATCATGTATATTGATAATGTAAATTGAACACTTTATTAGATTGCTATATTTTACAATTAACCTAATTTTTTTTTATTCTGCTATTCTTTAAGTATGAGAAAATATAGTTTAAAATATCTCAACTAATAAAGTAGTTATGTAACTTTTAAATATTACTAATATGAAGGTATGCAAAGATTGTTGTAGTACTAGTAGAAAAATATATCACTATTTACCTCTTTTAATTTCAAAGAAATCCTAGAAAATTTTGAGGGAACACGGATGATTTCAATGAGTAAAATCTGTTACTGGGCTCACTACTAAAATTTACTACCGCATTTTTTTCTGAGATATTTCCATGGAAAAGCCACAGTATTATAAAAAGTAAGTCACTAGAAAGTAATCAAGGTAAGAATGATCACTTTTGTTCAATAATATCTCTCATATGGAAGATAATTTATAGGTTTTAGAATGATTTGTCTTTAACTTTAGGGAGTCTGTGTGAAGGTCATCCTGAGGTTATTTGCCTTCATCTATTCCTCATATCAAAAGCAATTAGTTCTGATAGGATAGACATTACATAATAGAAAAATAAGTCAGCGGAGTAATAATTGTTAGAGTATGGTGAAGTATGAAGTATCTTCTCATTCTCTTTTGAGAAGAAAAATAATAAGGACACCATTTATAGAATTACACATTTGTCATTATTATGTGCTTAATTCAATTATCATTTTTAAAACTCTCATTACTTTAAAAATACTTTAAAATTATTAATATTTTTATACTTGTTGACAGATTAGTACTGCTAAAATGGTACAATATTTATTAATGCAATTATTCAACTCTTGATGATGACAAAAATCAAAACAAAGTTAATAGGAGACTGGAAAGCTCATTAAAAGGACTTTTTTGCAGAGAATTAGATTATATAATATCATATCTATCTGGTTCTCATTATAGATATTATTGTAGCAGCAACTCAGTAAAAAACATAGAAATGCGAAAGACATTATTCAGGTTATTCTCTTTCCATTTGCATTTGTTGTGGAATCATATTGGATGTTTATACAATGTTCACAGAAACAGAAAGAAAATGTTGATGAGAACAATTAATCTATAAGAAGAGTGGGAATATAAAATTTCTCAAAATATGAAAGACAGGACTTTAATATTAGCTTCCTTCAGTAGGGTGTATGAAAGAAAAGCAACCCAAGTCAGAAATGTGTTATTTAAAATATTTAGTGAAAATATTTATTAAATTTCTTGAGGAAATAAATGCTGTTCCATTTGTTTCAAGTAATATTAAAAAACCAAACTGCAAAAGTTTTCCATAATGTCTGGAGCCTCAAGACAACTCTTTACTAAATCCTGCAGAAGAACAGTCTACTCAGGATGACTCATGCTGTCCATATGAAGTCATAAAAAGAGAAGCCCAACCATGAAAATGTTCTTTGGCTTGCACAGAAGAAAAAGAAGAATTTGATTTTTGCATTTTCCTTGCCTCTGAAGACAGAGGCTGGTAATTAAAATACGTTTTTAGTATAAATACAATAGCATGCACACAGCATAACAATGAAAAAATAACAATATATTTGTTTCTAACTAATAATGCAAGGGAAATTATACTAATCAAGATTAATTAATATCTCAACTCAGTGTTTAAATATAAACATGAAAGGTGGTATCCAATCTGCATATGAATAAGTATTTGATTTTTGAGAAAATAATCCATATTTCCATAGGTTAAATAGCAGCTTGAATTCATTAAAAACATAGATGTATTCATAAATAAAGATATTTTAAAGACTGGATAAACCTCTCTAAGTAATACTCCTAAAAGTTCCAACACTTCATTAGTTCTTAAAATTAAAGTCAGTGTTTAAATTGAAACTCACAGTAGCAGCATTTTCTTATTTATTCCTCATTAAAAATTATTCTGGGATAGTTGTTAAGGCAACAGGACTGGAACACCTATCAGATACCAACTTCCAAAAGAAGTTGGAAACATTAACATGTCATTTGTGCTGTTGTTTCAAATCAAAAGAACACAATTATCGTTAAGTGTTGGAGTAACAAATAATATCTATAGAAGACAGATTGCTTTTTGTCTCCTTTATTTCAGATTTATATTTTCCTCCTTTGTAACTTGAACTCAGATAACTTAATCCTGGTATTAGTTCTGTTCTTTTCGCAGACTTACCACCAGTAAGTTTCACTGAAACAGTTAAGGATCAAATTAACTATTTAAAATTCCTTCACTTTTAGACTTTTCTCAAATTATTATCCTTATTTAATAGGATATTATGAGGAAAAAAAGAAGACCTCTTTATTTCCTCTTCTGTTGAGGACAGTCAGCAGTGGAGCATGTTGTCCTCAGAGGCATCCATCCTTCAGAAGATTTTATTCTTCAACTGGACCAAGACCTGAACAGCCTGGTCTGACCCTAGAGGTGCCCCTTTTTCCAAAAGAGGAGAAGCCTAGAGATCTTCCAGGGTCCATTCCATGATCCGCAAAATACTTTTAGGTACACAAGTTCTCTATGGCATGTCAGCACAGAGAATAAAGAGTAACTTGTACAAAATTTGAGTAATTTGTCCTCACTGACCAAGATCTTTTGGATTTAGTGAGGCATCCTTTCAAATCACACTAGGTGAATAAATAAGAATGGGAGTGTTTTGGGTATTTGATCTGTTTTCATTTGCTGTGGCATGTGGAACTGATTGCTTAAGCTCTCACTAGAATAAAACCCCAAGTTTTAAAATGTCTTTTAACCTTGTGCTTCTGTTTGTGTTTTCTGAAGAGAGTATTAATGTGCGTGAATGTACTCTTACAAGATGCTACAGAAAGATTAGTATGAGAGAAGAACTCCATAGGAAACTAAGATTAGATTTTTCTTGCTCAGTAAACATCTATTGTAAAAATATGCCCTAGAAAAAGCCTTCCTGGAATCAAAGAAGGGTCTTAGGACATCTCTGACTTCATTATTTTCAGGTTTCTTGCTAGTTAACTACAATGCATCAGGATTTAACATATTGGTTCATTGACGGAGTACCTCTAAGATTGTGAAAGTTAAGGAAAGGCACTTGAACACTGTCCATAAGGTAAAGAACAGCTGGGGTTAGAAATCTGAGAAGGAAAATTCAGGTGCTTCAGGCTGGTCTGGTCTCTTCTTTTTCTGTGTCCACCAGCACACTGAGTACTGAATTTTGTTGTATTCCAGTAGCTGAAGAGCAGCCATTTTGGATTTTTTTTCATTATAACAATAATATCCAACAGCCACAAAAAAATTTAAAATAAAAAATTTGCTGTTATTTGATTGAAGGGTCAGTCAATCCTTTTTGTCCTGACTCTTCTCTCCTTACTACCTCATGCCTTGGCACAGATATCCAGTTTTGTTTCTGCACCACAAATTGCACAGCTGGATTTCCTCCAGATATCAGAGAAGACAAGGTTCAGCAGCTTGGGTGCCCTATGAAACTCAGGACTTTGCTAGGTTTTGCTGTAGAAGATAGGGATGTCCAACAGAGGTCTCCCAAGCCTTAGGAACAGGTAATGCGCAGTCCTAAAAATTACATATTCCTTTGCCCCCAGCAGAACATATAGATGTAAAACATGTTTTACTCTCAAAATTTCTATCCATGCATATACAACACTTTTTGGATGGAACTTGAGAAATAGTTTATGGCTGTTTCTGTGCAGCATCTTGTAGTCATTAAAGCAACATCAGGAAAAGTGATTGGCCTAATTTGCAGTGTTTGTGTCACATGTATTAAATGCAAGAATAGAATCATTTAAGCTGCTGCAGCTATTTTCTACAACATGGTTTGATTGTTTTAATGGCCATCAATTTAGGCACAATTTATTTCCGCTGAGGTAAAGCATACCTCATATGCCATGATAGGCTCATATCATTTAAGGTGAGACCTAGACATTTAAAAATTACCATTCCTTTCATGTCATGTCACTTTTTGATTGATCTAGCAAATAAGATAAGAGAGATGATATACTGAGCTGCAGTGACAACAATTCATATACAGATATTGTAGACTTCTGTGCTTCATTGAAATCCTAACACACTTTTGGGACAAACACTTTTGGGACAAACACTTTTTCTCTTTTTTCTATACTATTTTGTTCAAACAGCAATATTAATAATATTAGTATTGTAATACTATTAATAATATTAATTGATAATATTAAATTTTTCCTTCACTATGAAAATATTGACTACCTCCATAGCACCTCCATATTGTCAAATATTTCACAGCTACCCTGAGGCTGCAAGCATTTCTTGATGTTTTTACAAAGCATATTCACCAGTTGTTTTCTTAATAAGTAGCATTCATAATTTGTCTCTAAGGCAGCCTCAGACAGGATCTTTAAAAGATTCACAAGTCTTTTTTTATTATATCACACAAGTAGTCTATTACCTGAGAAACACAAAACACCAGGAAAGTTCTTAGTCTTTTTCTTTCTTTTACAGGTATGCAGAGTTCCTTCCTAATTTCTACCATGATTTATTGGAAGAAGTCTTTGTACAGACTAATTGTTAAGCAATTCTTGTAATTCCACAGGAGACTGGAAGGATGTAATTTCATTTCAGAGAAATGAAATCACAGAATATCTTAACTTGTAAGAGACATAAGCATCATGAAATCCAACTCCCTTGTCCTCACAGGACTCCTTAATAATAAACCATATGATGAAATTTTTCATCCAGAGACTCCTTGAACTCTAAGAGGCTGAAAAACTAAAAATTGAAATCAACCAAACAAGCAAGCAAACAAAAACAACGAACAAGTATTTTGTGTTAGTCAAAATATAGCCAGTTGATGTTTTAGTGGGAAACCTGAAAACTTTGGTATAATCAGTCCCACATTTTTTTGACACTACTCACACTTTTTTACCCATAGATATTTTTGACAGCATATTTCAAAAAAACTCCAAGCTATATTTGCTATCACATTAAAGGTGTAAGAGAATTTGCATAATATTAGAAGTTATTTGCTTCACACTGATAAGCATTTATTCTGTTTCCCATCCTATTCCTATTTTCTGGTTTTTTCTAGTCCTCTCTTTCCATCTTGTAATCAAAAATCTGTACTTAACGTACTCAATAGATCTTTTATTTAAAAGATTAAGGATTTTTTTTTTTTTCATTAATGCAGGTCAGTCACAAGCTAAAGAGCCAGAAGGAGTTGATATGAAACTCCTTCTGTGTTATATTTGTTTGAAGAGGTGTGTGTAGTTCTGGGCAAAGAAGTTGTGCCAGAGAGATATTTTAAGGGCCCTGGAGGCTGAAAATTACTTTCTGAATGGCTGCTAAATGCCTTTGTGGGCTTTAATGTGGTGCAAAACTGGGATATTTTGCATTTCTATATGATTAAAGGGATATTATTTTTGCATACCCAACTGATAGAGGAACACTGTTCTATTGACATCGGAGAGAGAGGCACTCCTGGATGAAATGCATCACACCTAACTCTAGCTACCTGAAAAATGGGCATTTGTCTAGGCCTCTTCTCCCTCCCCTTTTAATCAATAGAGAAATAGATTCTGCCACAGAAAATTCATTCTCTTATCTCAGACACACAACCAAGATGAGATGGATTACCTTCTGGGAGTTGCTGCTTTCCCTTGAGAAACTATATATTGAGGCTACATTTCAAACTATGGGCAGCCACTTAACTTTTAGATGGCTAGCTGAGCCAAAATACACTCTTTACATACATTTGTGATCAGATTTCTGTTTGCAAACAAGAAAATTAAAGACTTGGCAAAGCCATTGCATAAACTGGAAGTAAATACTCCTAATATTAAAAAGAAAATTGTGTTTGCATGGCCTGCATTTCCAGCCTTTCATCTGATGCTGTGTCAGTGATCTCCGGGGTTCAAAGAGCCAGCAGTTCTCAAGCCCAGAAGATGAGGAGGCTGAGGAGTTGAAGGAGAGAATGGGCATCTAAGAAACCTTTAAATGCTTGAACAGTGAATTCAGAGTGTACAAAGAGATTGGTCAGTATGACAGGAACTGAGAACTGTGTTGTTGCAGGTCAGCTACATGAGAATTAGTGAAAGAAATAATTAAGGAACCATGAAATAGAGTAGTCAATATTTTGCAAAGAGCTGAACAGAATTTGGATCTTCCTGGCTTATTTGTATGTCTCTATATTTGGAAACATTAGGACAGGAAAGAGAAGGTTCAGATCTCAGTCTTTACAAATTTAAAAGTCAGTAGAATTAAAAGTTACACTCAAAGGTTTTACTTGAGCATGATGTATGCATCTTGTTAATATGCTAATAAAAACCTAATGTAAGCTCTTTCTTAAAATTCTAAATTCTTTTTGTTTGTAATTCTCTTCTGAACAACATGAAATGTCTCTGAGTATATTTTCAGGAGCATGTGGGTAGTTAACAATGTTATCTACAATTTTGAAATTACTTAGTTTAAATTTCCTCCAGTGAAATTCCAGAAATGTCATCCTTTATAGTAAGCTCTATTTTGAAGTCAACTTTTCAGTTGTATGTGAATGCAAATACTTTATTTATTGTCTTCTAAGCAAAGAAGCAATAAGAATGTCATTGTATTTTTGGGTGCTTTCACATTGCCATCTGTAAAGAGTTGGAGGACAACTGGGGCATAG
>VZTJ01006432.1:47920-211231 GCA_013397795.1 Orthonyx spaldingii | reverse complement strand
GGGCGAGCTAGCGGTCAGCAACACCTTTGGAAAACGTTTTCCTGGAACATGGAATTTTCTCTTGGAGTATGTTGGATCTGGAAGCCAGCACACAAGAATTTGCATTTTGGCTTTGTATCTTCAGATTAATTTCAAACCAGATGACTAAATGGAAAAGGAAGGAAAGTTTCAGAATTCTTAGTTTGAACTTCACAGGCAGATAAACTATGGGATGTTTGAGGCTGTTCAATTCAGTTTTGCAAACTCAGGTGTTTTCACCAAGGATACATCAACTTGAACAGATGATCTCATTTTTGTCTTAATCAAAGTACTTTTGTGAATTATAGATGTTTTTATAAAATGTAATTAAATGTAGATGCTTTTTGGATTACAATTATTTGACACACTTCTCTGACCACATTACACATCTTCTGTTGTCCTCCATGAGTGCAGATGATCTCTGCACTTTCTGTGAAGGTCAGCTGGGTGGGTTGTGCTAGCCAACTTAGAGCTTTTCTGCAGGTTATTCTTTACTTATAACCTCCAACATGCCAGTATTTCAGAGAAGAAAGGTACAGTTATTCTGTCTTGAAGAAGAGAGAGTCATATAGGCAAAGGTTATGTTTCAGGGTTTTTTTCCACCAATAGATCATATAAACCCCCAAAAATATGGGTATAGTGTATGTAGCCCTAGTACTACAAGTGTACTTGATCCCAAGTAATCATCCTGCATAAATAATCTGTCATTCGTATTTGTGCAAGCACGAGATCCCTCAATCATTTTGGTTCTAGTCTTTTCAGATGTAGTAATAAAAAGCTGATGAAACATTTTCAAGGTAAAAGAAGAGATAGAATAGATTAAGATACTTCTATAACATTGCTTGTCTGATCACAAGCGCATACTGCATAGCTTCCCATTACCAGACCATTTTAGCAACTTACCCAGACTTTGACAAAACTTATACAGACTTTGTCTTGTCACTCATTATTCCTCCAACTAATTTTCAACATCTCACAGTCTGATTTAGTCTTCTGGTTTTGCTGTATTCCATATAGTCCAGGTAGAGCAGCACTGATAATGTTTCAGGTTGGATATCCACACCAAACTGGAACAGACTGATCTTTCCCTACTTTTTCTACTAGGCTCAAAGGACTACAGGACAAAAAATACTGGTTTGTTTTATGTGTGACTGAACTATTAGAGGTAGCACAGCAGTTACACTTTATCATTATTAAATACATCTGTGAGGTAAACACTGAAGTGAACTGATTGTGTTAGTGCTATCAAAGTGGTGCTGCAATTGTATTTACCTCTCATCACCATCAGTTTGTGCACTATCACTACAGCCTATGCAAAATTTTCACAAGGGATCCCTTCGCTCTCCTCTGCATTTGGATATTTTCAGGTCCCAGCCAAACCCACATCTGACCTGGCTGGTGCTTCAAGAACAAAGTTAGACTGAGTGCCTTCCAGACACATTTCTGTGTATTAGCTCCTAGAAGAAAACTGTCAGAACACGTCTATGGATGGAGATTTTCTGTTTGCTAGTTACTGATTGTCACAACAGACAACACTGATTTTTTAGGTTTTCTGTTGCATGGAGTATGAAAAGGCTGCTTGGTCTGGCTTTGTGCTGTAAAAATTGTTCCCTTGAGCAGAACTAGAAGATAGTTGCAGTATGTTGGAGATTTGCTTAAGCACTTTCTGTAATAAGTTCTATCAACTTCATTTTAAAAGAAAAATCATCCATAGTAGGAAAAAGGGGAGGTTTTCTTTAGAGCAACTAATATACAATAATAAAGAGTGGAGAGCAAGCTACGTGTTCATTCTAAATAAGCCTTTATTTGCAGTCCGTAAGGCCAAATTTTTGTTGCTTAGCAGTAGTGTGTCACTTTGGTAAAGACAGAAGATAGTATCCGATATTCACTGTAGCCTTACTTTAAGTGACCACACACTTTATTTGCTTCATAGATACCTTGTGGCTGATACAGCTAAGCAATGAAATGTTTCCTAGATGTCTTACTAATGTTCATGTGTCAGCAAAGCCTATGTACTGCAACTTCCCCTAAAGTTATCAGAACCAGGTTAATGATAAATTATTGTTTAACATATCCTGGGATATTTTAATTTCCTGTTAAATATTCAAGTATCTACAGAATTTGTTGTACATTACCCTTTCTGGAGATAGTGACAAAGTTACTATACATTCAGTCTATGTTATCCACAGCTTGCGAAGTGAGTAGATGATTGAAGTTTAGTAGTAAACTCATAAAAGACTGTATTCTTTTCTCCATCTTTGATATCTCACTACCTGCAATTGGATAGAGTTGGACAGCTACTGAAGACTTTTCACATTAATAAATTCAGGCCAAATTTTCCAATAAAACAATCCCTGAAATAATTTTGGCAATGTAATAAGAGGATTATCTACCCCAGCAACCTCCTTTCTGCTTTTTGTGAAGAAATCAGGGACCCTGGATTTTTTTTCTAGTCTTCCCTAACTACTTGGAAATATGACATTAACTTGCCAAGTTATTTAATCGTTCAAGGATACTTAAACACTGTAAAATTTAATATTAATCCATAATTATATTTAGGATCTTCCAGTTTTGTCCCACAGAAAAGTTCAGTTTTCACATTTTAGATAAAGTTGTAGTGATATTCACAACAAAATTTGTATAGATTGTTCTTCTGCTCTGTGAAAAAAATCTTGAGTATAAAGCTTTACACTAGCATGAGAAAAAACATGTTTTAATGAAATTCATAGGAAAAAAGCAGCAAGACCACCTTTAAAGCCTATTTTGGTGGTTCTTAGCACTGACAATCACACATGTTTATCAGTATGGGCCTGGGTTCCATTTTCAAGATGTCTTTAACTCTCCAGGGAGAATCTATAACCTCTAAATATGGCCATAGGTCTTGGTCTTGTTACAGAAAGATAGTCTCTTCAGGAGGCATTCAGGAGGTCTGAATAAGTGCTTGGAGTGGTAACCCATGGAACCGGTCAGAGATTAACAACATGCACAGAAACTGCTATACGGTTTATACAATTAGCACCTGATAATTCAGTGAGAATTATATGAGTTGAAGCATTTGATACTAGCAAGTGGCAGCAGAAAACTTTTCCATGCNATACTAAATTCTATAGCAAAGAATGCAACTGGAAACAGCCAGGCAGCTGCAGTTACTAACCCAAATACATGTCTAAGAAGCATCAGATCCATGGCTTTATAAGTGGTTAAAGCATACTTCCTCCGAATAATATTGAGAAGCAAAGCCACAGACAACAGAAGGGTCACCTAAAGGGCTTGGGAGACCTTTCTCATGATAGCTCCTTCTCCAAAGGCTCTGTGGCTCTTTGCACAGACCTTGACAGGTTCAGCCCCTACAGCAGCTTCTATTGTGTACTGACCTTTTAACTGTGCTTCTTTGTACTCTTAAATAACCCCACTACTGAAGTGAACAAAAAAAAGTAACATCTCAGACATAGTTTAATGTGAAATGCTGGTGCTTATTTCACTGGCGCAGATGATGTTTAGCATGAACTCAGTGCCTTCTGCCAGAAAAGGAGAGAACATGATATGCTGTACCTCTCTGTGTAGGAACTCTAAATTTTTGATTGGTGGCATGCATGAGATTTGTGTTGCATGTTCCTCTCTGCTAAAGATAGAGCCATTCCCTTATTGCCATAGTTTTAAGCTCCATAGTTTAGTCACTCTGCTATAAGTTCATGAACTTCAATTAACACCCATGTCTTCTACCATTTCCCACATAACACGGTGATCTGAACATCCGTTTCAGGCAGATGTACAGTGTATGCCCTTCATCACTCACTTAATGACTAGAGTCATAGATAGAGAACTATGCTATTTTATCATTATTTTTGGTAATTGCAAGGAAAAGTGGGAAAAAACCATTATCATGACCAGTGAGTCCCTTCTCTGACAAGGACAAATTGTCTTCCATGTTAATGGTCATCATTAAAAGAAATAATCTACACCTGCCCACAGGTTAGTAGCTGAAAAAACCAGCGTACTAAAATAGCATCAGAACAGCAGTTCCTTCTGGTTTGATTTTACCAGATTTTGCTGCACACTGGAGTCACAGTTTTGTTGCCCTGAATGTTTTGCATTGTATTTCCAGACAGAGGTGTATTTCATGAAGTGAAAAGATAAATTAAGCATCTGCTGCCTGTGCACATCAACATGTATGTTCATGTATTTAAGCAAGGATACTCAGTGGGGATTTATAACCTGCTAACAAGTAACCACTTGAATTATGACAAAGAATTATTCCTACTAAGGGTGCAAAGGAAAGAGGGGGCACAGGGCAGGACTCATGGACGGGATAAGGGATTCAATGGTCTTGATTCACTGGTTTGTATACGGTGCCATAGAGAAAGTCTGCTGCCAAGTTTTGTGAACAGCCATTAAAACAGCATCCCAGGGTATTCCCTCGCTAATGTTTTAAGAATGTTTAAGTGAAAGCTCTCAGATCCAAGTAAGTAACCAAGGAGGTCTAGACAGTAGAAAAGAAGGTCTGCATTGTGCAGCCATAGGACTGGGATGCAAGATTGTTGAATCCCCTTCCCTGATCTCATCCAGATGCACCGGAAAGAGCACCCCTCCAGCAGAGCAGATGGGACTAGACTACAGTTCAACTAGGTGCCTTGTTTAGCTCTTCACTGCTTAGTGTTTTGTGTATGGTTTTAAATAATAAGTAAGAAAAGAAAAAAACAAGGAATAACCAGAGATTTGGTCCCAGTAAGCCAGTGTAGAAACCTAGAAGATAAGGGGACTGATGTGTATGTCTCTAACACCAATAGATAGATAGCTGTGGAGCCAGCCAAGGATTGTTGGTAATAACAAACTGTGAGAAAGAACAAGATGTGGCTGGAGAAGGGGCTATGCAGTGGTAGGCAGCACTTTTCCAGGACAAACATCCTGTTCCAGCTCCTACAGATAAGCACAAGTACATGTACAGCTCGAGTGCAGAAATGAGGCAGGCAAGTGGGAATGGACTGTAGGGGTGGGAATCCAGACCACCCAAGGCCCCTGAAGCCCTCTGACTCATTTCCAGAAAGGTCTGAAAGAATGAACTGTGCACAGTAACTAATTTGCATAGAAAGAGAGAGGCTTAGCTCCAGGGTGGGGAAAACCTGTCAATAAAAGGGTACCCCCAACAAGCCTGGGTGATACCTCCAGGAACATCCCATTTGCTGGATTGATGTTGGAGCCACCAGGACTGCTGATCTTCCTTCCTTCTTTTCTTTCTTTTTTTTCTTTCTTTCTTACTTTTCTGCTTTCCTCTCTTCAATTAATCTCTCTCTTTCTACCTTCCTTTCCACCATACCCCTTTATCCTATGTGCTTATATAGGAAACTAACATACCAGTTTCCATGCCAAGTATGTAATTTGCTAATAAAATTTGTTGGCTTTTGTGGACACTCTGATTTTTGTTGTTCCTTTTGACCATGAGAATCTATGAATCTTGGGTGTTCCTTCCCCTTAAGGGTGGGATGCCACAGCCAGCTGCCTTAAAGGAGGGAATATAGATCAGCAAATAGTCACAAAGATTACACCTTTGAAGATCCCCTGCAGAGCACTGCCTCCTAAAATGCTGCCCCACAATCAGGCAGATGCACGTCCCGGCTCTGAAGAATGCAGCCTTGTTAGGAGGTTTTACACTAAGGCATCAAATATAAAAGTTTTGGGAAGAACAGGATAGATTGCTATTTACCAATGCAGAGTCATGGAGCAATATTTAAAATCCACATGACACAGACAAGCAGCTTGCAACATTTGTACTTGTCAGTAGTTTTCAATAAAACTGTTTATTACTAAACACTGTCAGAACTGGCTGAGGCCCTGAGCTAGTCTAAGTCTATGCATGTTTTATTTCTTCAGGTAGACTGGGACAACTTGCTCTATTTCACAATGCAGCTAGATTTTTGAATAACAATAACTGAGTTGCTTTAGGATAACATTTCTAATTCAGTCATTATTTCCACCTAGTTAAGCAAATTCTCAATTCTGAATGTGTTTAATTTGAACTCTTCCCTGCTTCTGGCGAAAAACACACACACACACAAAAACTAACAAATGAACAACAAAACAAAAACCAAATCCACAATTGCTTCACAGTCAATGTTTCTGTTAGATCAGGGGGACTTGCTTGGCAAGCTCCACCTCTTGACTTGCTACCAACTTAGTCTCCAAATAGGTAAAAGTTGTACCCTTAAGTAATAGAATGGAAGGGAGAAGGGTTTGTAAGCCAATCAGTTGTCCTAAGCACAGCTGCTAAATTGGTTTTCATCCTGACATGGACTAAAGCTATATAGAGCAGAACCAATCCCTTTCTGGTGTCAAGGTTCTTCCTTTCACTAAGGATGCTCCCATGAAGGCTTCAGTAGACTTGTGTGGAAGAGAAGGACTTGGGCATTGCTTCTGTCCTTACTGAATGGTTCTGATGAGTGTATTTTTTTCTGCTTTCCTTATATCCCAGCTTTCATATGAATATAATGACCTGATCCTAAACAGGGGGAAAAAAAATTGAAAGTTTTGTAGGATTTCAGTAGAACAGTGACATAACAGTAAGTTATTAAATATACCAGTTCCTCCAACATTTCATTTGTAATAGGGAAAAGAAAGCAAACAGAGGGAAAGATCAGCAGGACAATGAAAGATTTTGGCTTCCAGCAAGTATGTCATGTTTAATTTCCAAGCATCTATCAACTGTATTGAGAAAACAAATTGCTCCTTTTTTTTTTCTGTCTTGCATCATCTGTCCTTTGTTAGCGCTTTTTCAAACTTTATGAGTTCAATGGATTGTTAGCAGGCATTAGTGTGTTAGTGTGACATGTTCAACAAAACATCCTAGTCATCTAAGGTCTAAATACTTCCTGAGAATTCAGTCTCCGTGTTAAGTTACAAGATGCTTTGCTTTATCTGCATCATCATCAGAAGATGCTATTCAATGTGGGGCCCCTCTAAGAAAGGAAAGAAAAAAGGAAAAAAAATCCCCATATCTAGAACAAACAAGATTCAAGTTGCTGCTGACATCAATGAGCCATAGAGGTTTTGTTTTCTGAGTATGCTGCAATTAATTTTTCCTTTGCGAACTAGAGATTAGCACAGGTGACACATACTTCACCTCACACATAGTCCTCAAATTTTTGAAGCAGATGTAACAGATTAAATTGGGGATAGCAAGTTCCAAGACTGGCTGAATTCTTCTGTATTTGTCCACAGCTATTTTTCCATAACCCTTAAGGATTTAGGTGACTCTAATATTTTCTTTTTTGTGAAGCATGGCACAGGCTAGGCAGAACACATCATGACAAGCAAGACTGAGCTGCCTTTTCCTTCCACTGCATGAGACCCTGAACATGCAGGCTTCACTGCTTATTGGACACAGAGCCAGTATATTCTAAAGGAAACACAGACTACATCTAAAATAAGTAGTCTTTGACAGGTAGATTTTAATGAACCTTCTACATTGAGATAGTCATTGCCCTCAAGTATTTAGCAAAACATAAGTTTACTGAAGGTGCTTGAAAGGATTTGTGCCAATTCAAGTCACTAGTGAACCAGAAAATCAGTGTGAAGCAGACTTCACCTCTTCTGCCCAAGGCATAAAGACTAGTCAACTGCGATGGGCACTGTTCTGGGAGGAGAGCTAATTGCTTGGTGCTGAAAGGATTTCTCTACCTCTTTTTCAGGGAGAATCGGCTCCAATCTGTGAGTTAGACTTAGAGGCAGTCTTCAGACTCCCCTTACAACACATCTTTCCAGCTCATGAGGATGGTTGCTTGCTGGAAGCAAATATATACTAAGCTTATCCATGCTTTAGCAGCCTGTGCCAAGAGCTGAATTTCCTTGGCTGTATAATTCATCTGCACAAAGGCAAATCAGACTCCTACACAGCACAGCTGCATCAAATTGTCAGGCTGTGTTTTTGCATCCTCCTCTACTCGTGATGCAGATAAAACAGTTCTCAGGCATGGATCTTGCAAGACTTGTACCAAACCCACGTTCACTCACTAGTTTCAACTTAGCTTCCAGGAGTTCAGCAGCAGGGAAGGCTGGGGCACCTCTGTTTGGAACCAGACACAGGTCAAACTACACACAAAACCAGCAGCACCCTAGAATCATGGAATTACATGCTTATGTCAGTGATGAATTTGATGCTGAAGCCTGAGTAAATGTTTCTAATGCCCAACTCAGAACTCACCCTTCAGCCTTTATTATAAGATAAAAAAGGTGACATAAAAGCATATATTATTCATACAAAGTAAATACACCTGATCTTTGTTGAAGCAATGATTAAATTGTCATTTATACATCACAAACCCTCTCATTTCCTGCCCACTGGAAGGGATGCAAGAACAGTATGTCAGGTTTATTACAAGATAGTTGCATTTTCATCCTTATGTGCTTTTTTGAACAAACCCTGATTTTTAAACTGATCACTCAGGCAAAATGTGAAGACTTGCTGAGATCAATCCCTGAAATAAACAGTCCACTTTCCAAGGACAACTACTCCATGGTGCTGGAGCAAAGGCAGTTTGGTGTGGGGAACCAAGCTACACTTCATCTGAGTGCTGAGTTGCTGTCCTAGGGGCAGTAGAATCCCTCTTGCACACTGCTGAGGTATTTCATCACATTTCACTTCACTGTTGCAATTGTAGGTGAAGTACCTCACACAAGCCAGTATAATTTTACAGGGCATGGTGATCAGGCCCTTTGAATGACAACCCCTCCAGTACACCTTGGAAAGCTGTGGCAGAGCTTCTTTTTTGCAGACTTTCTATGGGAACCAGTCATTGGTTCTAGCCACTGGTGTCGTGTCCCTGTCCTCCAGTCATATTGGTAGCTTCATGCCTTGTTCCAAATTACTGCAAGAGCCATATTTAATTGATAGTAATAAAGCAGAACAAAATGGGCGCTTCTAAGGCAAGACTAGGCCACAGAAAAGATATTAAATAAAACAGATTGAATACTTACAGTGAAAACAATAAATATGCACCCCGTTCTTTTTATGCAGTAACTCAGTGGAAAGGATTTATTGCACAGCAGGCTTGCTATTTGTTTTCCCTCTCTTCCCAGCATGAGGGATTTTAAGTTAAACAGTTTTATTCATATCTGAATTCACTCATGTATCCCAAATTGGCTGCTTGCCAATGTCGTTGGCATTTCAGGTTGATAATGTCTTAATCTAGAGTCATTACAGTAACTAGGAGGGAGTCTGAATGTAGGAACAGACCCTTTCCTGGAAAGTTACCTTGAGATTTTAATGTAAAAGGGTATCCATTTTAATTGATAGCTTACCTGGAATGGCAGCATGGATGAAAGTGCTAACGTTGTTTACATGAACCATGAAAAGTACACAGGAGTGTTTGGTATTTTCACTCAGCCTCAGAGCAACATTCAACTGAGAAAGTGTCAGCTTCTGGACCATTTGCCAAGGATGTTCATGATATTATACATAGAGGTCCTGAAAATTTAGCTCATTTTCTAGACAGCAGTGAGAGTAAGACGTATAGACAAAGCACTGAACTGTAGATAAGTCAAAATCTCACAAGAAGTCCTGTCAAGTTAGAGTAGAAGGAATCATCTGTTTGATATGGTAAGAAAGGTCCAAGAAGAAAGGCTCTCCTTTGCCAAATCTCCAGTTTCTTAACCTGGAGATTATGTATTTTTTGGCTTGCAAACACACTTGTATGTATGTTTATTTAATATTTTCTTAAATAGAATTTCAATATGAAATAAGAAAACATTGTGAGTTAATCCATTACCTCAGTGAACTTGTTCCAGCAGATATAAAGAGGCTGTTAATATTTATACACTTTCTCATGATTTTCCATACTCAGCCCTGTCTCTCTAGCCTCACATGAATATACAGATCAACACTAATTATTCAATTCCTTTTGCTTTTGATTTCAAGCCAAGATGGAGCATCTTGAGGAATCCTACATCTTCTTAACAAAACTTCTTGTCATTTCAAACCTTAGTGGTCTGAGAGAGATAGGTGATGAACAGTCATTTATTCAGCTCAACATAATCCAGTTTACTGGAGAAGAGTGGCAGGCAGCAGACAGAGCAGAGAAGGCACGGACAGCAAAAAGGTAGATGTGAGGTTGATGTCACATAACCTACTCTCTGATTTCTGTCTGAAACAGGAAGTTTCATACAGTAACAGCAAGTAGTGCATATCATTGTTTCCCCTAGTGACAGCCAACTGTCTTATGAACTGGCCAGAATAAAGACAGCAGAAAAGCAGAAAAACTAGAAGAGGCAAATTTATTATCTGCAAGAAGAAGGAAGGGGTAACCACCCAGACAATGAGAATCTGTGTTTGGTTTTGTTTCAGATTTATCAGACTTACACTATCTCCATTTACATCAGGTCTTTGTGTCCCTCTAGTTCAGCATTTCAGGCTGAGGCTTTGTTCTGGAAGAAAGCGGGTCAGACAGAGAAAAATCTCAAACTCTATAAAATCAAGCACAAGTGTCTCTATTTCTGATGAAACATTAACCAAATAATGCTTCCAAGGGAGCACTGAAGGCCAAATAGCTTCTTGCTTGTGGATCAGTTATGTACTAAAGAAAGAGCAACAGAAAGAATGGAATTGCTGTAGAGATGGAAACAATAAGGTGGTTATTTGCCTTTCAGAAATATGGGCATGAAAGAAAGAGGAAAGACATCAGAGAGTTGCATACAGTGCAATTAATGTCTTATAAGTGGCCTTTCTCCCAATCCCCACTGCCTGACCTCCAGCTGTACACACCACAGATCTCTTCACTGCTTCTGGACAAAATGCTGGACAGAGGCCAAGGTGGACACATTTCTTGTTTTATTACAGAGGATAAATGCCAACTTAAGTCCTTTGCAAGCCAAGAGGAAAACAGCTGCCTGTAGAAGGATGAGACAAAAGGAGATTGTCTGGGCTGTGAGTTCTGCTTTGTACCCATAGGCAATAGGCCACTGGGGAGTGAAATGTTGCAGTGGGGTGGGATTCCCATGAGGCCCCCAGAGGGCTGCCCTTGGCCGCCATTCTTTGCATATTCAGCATAAAGGACACACCGAAGAGGGGACCAGATAGCAGACCTCTTTACCTGGCTTCTGCAGAGGCCCTGCTGCTGCCCCCACTGCTGCCCATCTCAGAGGAGGAGCTCGCAGCCCAGGCAGCCTGGGGGACCACATCCTTCTCGCAATGCCCACACTGGGCAGATGATGGGTGCTGGTTAATACCTTCACCTCTGCTAGATGTAGCCCACCAAAACCCTGATAAGCCTGTGACCCAAACCTTCACATCACCCAAAGAGCTGCTTCCAAACAGCTCCTAGGCAGCCTCCTGTCCCTTTCTTTCATTTCTAATGGCAGGGCATCCACCCATGATAGGGTTGAACCCTCGTGCTTGGGAAAACCTGGTGACTTCCTGGGCTCTGCTGATCTGCACCACCAGCAGAAGGTTTCATGTACCTGTAGGCATACAGGTTTAAAACACTTTCTTTTCCATGTCCTTGCTTGTCTTCCAGAGGCTCTTAACTCCACAGCTTTCTCCTGTTGTTTCTGCCAAGGTTCTCTTACAGCATCTGGACCTTCTAGCCTTTTACGGATGCTATTTACACCTCACACTAATTAATGGCAAGCATGGCCAAGTTCCCACCTCTGACCTTCCCAGGCAGCTGGGATAGTACAGCAGAGATTTGGATTCACTCCTTTACCAGTGGCCAAAGGGCTGGATTCTGAACCCAGAAACACATGTATTCTTGGCCAGCAAGGAAAGAAGGATAGTTTTCAAAAGACCAACTGCTAGAGGAAGAAACAGTGGTTGGTAGAAACAACAGTGAAAGAGCAAATCTTGAAAACATCCCAGAAATTCACCATGTGGGACAAAATCACATACGATCATCAAGTCAGCTAAAGAGATGATATTTCCATGCCACTGCAGGAGTGCTCAGGGCCTGGATCACAGAAACAGCCATTTTTTACCAGGCTACATACAATTCACATGAGATGTGACAGGAGATGGTTACAGATGGGTTCTCCTTTTGCTCATACTTTATATCCAGGTAACTTCATCTTCTTCCTTACCAGTACTCCCAAAACGTTTCTGTGTGAAGCACAAAAGGATTTTGTCTTCTGGCTCAAATTCAGTTGAAGTTCATTTGAACAAACCTTTTTAGTTGGGAGACAAATATGAAAAGATTAAACTAACAACGTTGGGGATTTATGATTTTATTAATATGATGTACTCATCTGAACTGACTTGTTGATCAAAAATGGGGGAATTTTTCCTTTATTGTAAGATGACATAAAACAGATATACCTGGCTCTTTCCTCCTTCCTTATTGTTATATATAATTTCATTTGGTCCACATGATGTGTCTTTCTGATGTAGGAAGCAGGAACTGAAAACACATTTCCGTATTTATTACATCAGAAGATATTTATTGGTTCAAGACTGTTTCATGACATTGTGCCAGCCTTCTCCTTCAAGAACAGGTGAATGATCAGTACCATAATATTGTCAGACCCAGCTGATCTCTCCTGTCTTTTCATTTTACTCTTATATGCAACATAGGTAAATTCACAAAACCATCTTGCACACATATGCATTGTGTACTTGGATGTGCTAACTCCTCTCCCAAGCCAACACCGGGGGAGAAAAGCAGGATCAGAGAAGGCATAAATTACACTGGCATCTAAATTATTAAAATCTAAAGGATGAAAATGACAACATCAATTCCATCATGGAGAACAAGAGTAAATTAGTGGGATGAAGAAATACACTTTGTTTGTGTATTTCATGCTGAGAGGGTGGCTGGAAAGTGGGAATCTGTTTCCTGCCCATAAGCTGTGCTGGGAGATGTAGTCTGTTACTTTTACAGTTAAACTGTGGGAGATATTTTCCTTTTAATCACTTAACTGCCATACTGAACATTATTTTCTTGGTAGTAGAGCAATTCTGGCAAACAGCTATAACCTTTACAAGAAGATTAGCATGTATAGATGGCAAGCAAATGATGATTTGTCAGAAGATGGAAAATATTAAAAAAATACATATACACCTATATAGCTCTTTGCAAAATTTGCTTATTTTTTTTATTACAGTCCCTCTTCTTGCGTGTGGGTGACAATAGCAGGGAGGCTGGGGTTAGGAGGCGAGATGAGAGGTGCTGCTGGGCAGGCAGGGGAGAGCAGAGTGGCCTTGAGGACAAGGGGAGAGAAAAGTGGGAGGTATGGCGAGAAAATAAGCAGAGAGAAGGGCATGGGAAATGCCATGGATTGTGCACATATACATGCTGGGAAAGGGGAATTTTGCAATGAGAAAATTCCACCAGAGAGACTGAACCAAGAGGAAAGTTAAGTTGTGAGATGGAAAGCTTTTTAAAAGAATTTTAAAAACCCCAACAAAACAAAATTACAGGAAAAGGACAAACATGAGAGAAAAAGAGAACCTAAGACTTTGAAAATGAGAACTTCTATAGAAACAATGTGAAAGGGAAAGATAAAGACAACCTAAATGGTATTTTAAACATTTTTTTGCGATTATGGTCTCTATATGTGCCCCTCCCCTCCTCAGCTCAGCTTGTGTCAGACTGTGGTACAGCCTTACATAGAAAAGCTATGATTTAGTGAGCAGAAAACGGATAGAAATCTGAAATATAGCAAGGGAGAACTGCAGGAATTTAATCTCAGATATGTGTACTAGGAAAGGGGAGGAAATTACCAGCTCTGCTGGCATAGCAGGTACCATTGCAATGCCTAACACAGATACCTTGCAGACTCCTTAAGGAAATCAAACTTTTTTCTTTCAAAGTTCAGAAAGGAAAGTTTATGCTGAAATAGTAATTTCTGTATACATGATCAAAATAGTTTGTTCGTTTATCACACAGACAGTCTGAAACTGTTTTCTTCTTTGTTTCTTAGAATTTCTAAGCCATGTGAATGCTCTGGTACAGCTGAACAGTACAATCTAGTCTTCAATACTGAATAGTTTGATTTTAAATAGGGGCATTTTTATAGGTATTTCACATCTGCAGGTAGAGGTAACATAATTAAAACCAAAAATATTTGCAATATGTTTTTAGTATATTTATGGTTTCACTTTTTCTCTTTTTCTTTTTTCTTTTCTCTTTTCTTCTTTTTTCTTTTTTTTCTTTTTTCTTTTCTCTTTTCCTTTTTTTTTCCTTTTCTTTCCTATTTATTTTCCTTTTTGTTTATAAAAACTAACTTCTGTACAAATATTATGAATTTGTAGGTTCAATTGAAGTACCTATACCTATATAAAGTAGATTTTCTGACCAAATAGCATTTTTGGGGATATGACAGGTCAAGCCCCATGTATCTGACTCACTCAAGAATTTAGACCTGAGGCTGAAAACATGGACAAGACAGATCAAAAGACACTTTTGTGAGGAAATTAAGAGAGGTCAGCATCTGAACTCGTACAGAAGAGGTCCCTCTGATTTTCACAAAGGGGTCACAGAGAAATGGTTGTTAGCACTTTCCAACCCAATAGCTTCAGTGTGGGAATATATCATTGTTATTTAAAAGCTGGGAAAATCAGGACACAGAGAGGTCAACATGATTCCTTCAAGGACAGATAATGAGTCAGAGGTAGACCAACAGAGAGTGTTGTCATTCAGATTTCCAGGCCAGGGTCACAGCTTATGGGTGCATGGACTTGCTTGCCAGTACCAGATGAGGAACATTTCTAATTATTTACCATTTGTGGAATTTCTGTTTGTACTTCTGATAAAAGCCTCCAAAGACTGGGAGTCAGGCTCAGACTTCTCAATACCCAAGGAGAGTTAAGTGCTAGGAAATTACAGAACTGTTTACAATGGGGCAAGACTACACAAATTCAGAAACAGCTCTGTGCATTTGTACAGTTTTATGGCAAAACCGTGGTGCCATGAGAATTATAGGCTTTCCATAGAGGTGAGAGTTGTGCTGAAGGGCTAGGGAGATAGCTGAGAATTTAGATGCTGAAAGCAGGACTTAAACAGTGCTCGAGCTCTTAAATCCTTTGTAAAATTCAGCTCTTGAATCTCCATCTGTTCTTCTCTTTCTCTATAATTAACTTGTGCACCGGTCTCCTTTGATTCAATTACCAAGCTAGCAGCAGAATGTCTAGTTCCACTCCTAGAATTTTGCCTATCTGGCTCCAGAAACCTTGTCAAAAAAAGGAGTTGGTTGCATTGGCATACTATACACTATCCAGAGCTCTAATAACAAAGTCTTCTACTCCAGCACAAGATGTTCAGTTGCGGAGATGGTGGCTTGGCAAGTTGAATTGCATTTGTGCACACAGTGCAGCCAATGGTCCACTGCAAAAATGTTATTTCTAGAACTTAAATGTAGCCATTTCCCTTGTCACTTCTAATCTAATACATTGTTGTTGTTGTTGCTGTTTTTAAATTGACAGCCATGGAAATTAGCAAGTACTTAAGGGTCATTGATTTTATGGCACTGGTAACTGAGGCATCACGTACACACTCCATCATGCAAGAAATATGTTTGCTACACTAATAAAGCTTTGGACACGTCTTAGATGGTTGCATTTACTTTTCCTGAGTCAAGCTCAGCAAACTGTAGTTTGTTATGCATAATGTGCAGACAGATTTTGCAGACAGATTTTGCACTTGTAAAAACACGAGCAAAAGGCTTATGTGCCTGCCCTTGTGAATTCATGATAGAAAGAAAATTTGTCATTTCAAACAAAGAGATGAATAGTATTATCTATTAATTAATACATCTTGGTAGTCCCAATGTAGGAGAAACTTCATCTAACTGCTGTTTTGACATGCTGGATTTTCAGCAGTGTAAAGGTTTCTGGCATCCTGGTTGGGGTGCTGAAGGGTCATGGAGCTGGATTTTGCTTGTTTGAAGCCACCTTTTTTACTGTCACCATCACATAGATCAGTACCGAGACATTCAGGAGCAGTTAAGGTGCCATAAACCTCAGTCACTGAAAAAACCCCAATTTTTCTTGTACTTCAGACCCAGAGGAGTAACACATGAAATGTAGTTTTTGACATTTTTTTCTAGCATAACTGTAAATGCAGGGTCCCATCTCTGGTGTTTTTCCCATTTGCCTGTCCATGTGCCTGCCCATCCATGTGGGGTTACTCTGGCCTTTCCTTTAGGTGAAAGTTTCACAGTTGCACCTGCAAGTCCCCAGTTGGCAAACGCAGCAGGTAGGTCAAGTTTTCCAGGAGATGCACAGAGGAGCCAGAAAGCAGCCAGCTGTGAAATCCCACAGGCTTGTAAATCCAGGCTTGACTGTTTGTTTCCAGACATACTGCAGGTTTTCCACATCATGTTCTTATCAGTGTTATTGTGGTTTAAACAGGAAGCTGCATACCAATGGAGCAATGTATCTACAAACAAGGGAGGGTTACTCAGCGAGGTGAGGGAGTATCCTCGGTGCTGACTATTGTGGAGTGTTTTCCGTGAATGACCTTGGATTTTCTCCCTCTTGGAAACCATGGCAACCAGCATTTGTTCTTGTAAAATAATTTCTTGTCTCACAGTGAGTGATTATATATCTTCTCTGAACTCTGAGGTAAAATCTCTCCACAAAGAAGAACAAAAATTACTAAAGAGCAAGCCTGAGTTGATTGTTCTGAATACCTATTTCTTAAAAAATGTGATGCAACATGGTTATCTACTGCCAGCTGAACAACAAGCTAAAGATTAGCCTCTGGGTGATTGTCTGATCCCGTTCCTAGGTTAGCATAATTAAGTCTGAAATAAATACAGACATCTTTGGTGAATGCCCATTTGTTTCCTAATTAGCATCTGACAACAATCAGGAAAAAACATTCCAAGATTATACTGAGGATTTTGTTGAGCAGTTTAGGAATCACTCGGACAGTTATTTCCCTGTTCTTAAATATATTTTAAACTGATAAAGGCCATTTGCAAGTTATCCATTTTTCAGATAATCAGTCTGTGTAATTCTGCCTGTAGCACCTTATGTATCTTGTGCCTCATTCATACAAAACCTCCTATCACCTGGGCATTTGAGGGAAGAGAAATGTCTCTCATACATCCACACAACTCAAAACCATCTGCCAAAAAACTTGAACAACAAACACAAACCCAAAAGAAACAAGACAACCAAAATCTACTTAAAAAATAAAGATGTGATAGCAGCTGGGCTTGTCTGGGCACCATAACATCCACCACTTGTGGCCCCTCACTGGTGAAAAAATGTGCAAAAAAGACATGGAAAATCCTCCACACCTGCTTCAGGATCATCTCTGATTTATGTGGAACTTTTCACAGGGAACAAGTTGCTGAGGCATTCAACTGTGCTCTACCCATCACAACTTTGTAGTTGCTTTCTTTCAACTGAAAACAAGGTACAGATGCTAAAAATTGCATTTTTTAAAGCCTAGATCCAAAGGAAACAAGTCCTAAGGGGGAACCAGCTGTTTCTGCTTGTGAATAATCCCTCTTGTGCAGTAACTTTGAGCCTTCTGGCAGAACTCAAACAAATCTGAGTGAGGACATGGAAACCTCAAGGACACTAATGCTGTTATAAGCACAGCATTGGAAGCTGGTTGGGAAGCAGACATCAGGTTTTCCTGCTTTCCCTTCTGCTTCAGCTCTGTCCAATGGCTCTGTGCATCCCAGCAGGTTACCAGATGGTGAGCCCAACTGGCTCCTGAGGATCCTGGGACCTCTGGCCCCGCAGTAAGGCCCACAAGTTCAAGCCTAAGGTCTTCTGCCCATGGTCAGAGGTGAGACAGCACCCAGGGGACATTGGTTCAACTGCTGTTGCAGTGACCCTTGGGAGCACTTCATTTCACCGGGCTCCCCTTGCAGCCTGTGAATTTCCTGGGAAAGCTAACCCAGGAACAGGTTTGTAGGCCCACCCACTGTCTGCAGTGCCGCCACCTCAGCAGCCCCCACAGCACCCTGCTCTACAGGCTGCCCTGGGAGCTGAGGGACACAGCTACTGAAGAGGCAAGCAGGTAGGGCTGTCCCCTGACAGCACAAAGGAGCACCCTCCGCAGCCATTTGGTCTCTTCTGACCTTGCCTTGGGATTTGGGCACCCTCTGTGGAGCTCCAGTCTCTGCTTGCATCACCTGCACACCAGCCAGACTACAAAGGCAAGATTTATGCACACTGTAATATCCCCACAGCTTACATGGATACCATGATATACCAAAAGGCTAATACTATTTGTTGCTTTCTTATATCGGAAAAAAACCTCTCTATGGTAGACATAATAATGATTCATCACATTATTAGTGACAATTAAGTGCCATACTTGAAAACAGGCAACAGAACTCCTACTTCATCACAGGACTGCCCTCCTGTTGCTCTGCTATTAACAGTGACTTTACCTTGCAGCTTTAAATCACTGTGCCAGGGCATGTAGCTAAGCGAGGACTCCCCATCAGCCAGCTAACATCTTCCAAGGAAAATTCAACAAAAGCTCATTTTAAGAGGGGCTCTGACAGACAGGGGGAGTTCAATACGGGGCAGGTTACAGTGGGACTTACCTGTGCCAGGTAAAGGCACTGCTGCCAAAACTGTGGCAGCAGAGGGGCCACAGGTTGCATGGGTGTATGGACTACTGTATGAGAAGGCTTGCTGAAGCCTCTGATGGAGAAGGAGCCCAGTGCAGAGCTCTGTGGTGGGAAAAAGAGGAATTCTTTGAAGACTCAGACTGATGTAGGTGCTTGGGAGCCCTCTGGGGCCCCCCACAAACCCAGCTTTAATAGCAGCCATGGTTTAGTCCAGGGAGCATTACTGCACTGATGAACACACATAGACTTGGGGTGCACACCATCCCAGCCCTAAAGACTGGGAGCCCAGAGATGGGGTCTTTCCCCAGGCCAAGCCAAACCACTTTGAAGAGGGTTGCAGTGATGCTGCAGCCAGACCTGCAGCAGCCTCTCTTATATCCCCAGCCCTTCTGGGCCACAATGCACAGTGCCCACATGACTGTGCTGAAAAAGAATGCTTAGCAGACATGTGCATTAGCTCACAGATTAACTCTACAGACTTTTCCAGCCAATGTCTCTGATGTGGGGGTTGAAATCTGAAAGCATTGCATGGGATTAGCCATGCATCTGCCATTAAAATCAATCCTCTGCACTGTTTTGCAAATATCCATTTGCAGTTATCAGCCTCTTGGACACAAAGAAAGAAGGGAGAGGATAAGAGGAAGGGAGAATGAATCCAGAATCTTTTCAGATATATATTGTGTCTCCATGTCATTTATTTAAGATATCCTAGGAGAACGTTCAGATTATTTTAGCTCAGTTTCAGTTCAAAATGCCTAAACAAAGAAAAGGACAATATACTGATTGGGAAGAAAAAGGTATCTGCTTGTTTTCTGTAATATTGAGGGATCCAGGGACAAAACTTATGTCAGAACCTAGACAACCATGTTTTTCAGTAGATTAAAAAAAATAAATTACAGATGGCTATATTCTGTTATTTTAAACTTCTGTGGTTTTTTGTTTTGTTTTGAACCGTAGCCTGGATGAGGAATTCAGTACTTTCCCTGCAGCATGTGTGCCAGAAACAAAGTATTTGCATAAATAAACAACCCCCTGAAATTCTCCTGTAATTGCTCAGTTCTGGGTATTGTCACTTTCAGAATTCAAAAGCTTTCAGGCATGGCATGGTGATAAGTTGGCACCTGCAATGTGTGGGAGGGTCATCACAAGTGCTCTGTGTTGGGAGAGAAAGAAATGATAAAAAACCAAAAACAGTAAAAAAAATTGGAGGAAAAAGAAGGCGTGAAATCCATGGAACAGGTAGTTAAATGTTTCTATGGATGCTCCTATTTTTCTTCCAGAAGAATATTTTTCCTGTCAGTCATATAAAAAGTGAGGCAACTGTTGGTGCTAGGAAATGACACCAAAACAAAAAATAAAATCACAAAGCAATTGCTGATCACAAATCAATCACCAAAAAAAAAAAAAAAAAAAAAAAAAAGCAAGAGTGTGGTTCCTAGCTTTGGTTCACAGCTGCCTCACAGTTGTTTCTTATGGAGGTGCAAGTGAATGAACAGGGTGACTAACTTGTCCTGTATCCCTCACTTTACTCACCTGCAAGGAGGTCCAGCAATAAACATTTCTAGGAAGAAGAATGGGAACTGAAAGTGCTTTGAGATATAGCACAGCAACCAGAGAGATGAGAGCCAGACAGGGGGAGAGGAGGGTATGTTGTGGAATGGCAGCTGATGCTAGCACATTTCCACAGTCTAGGATAGCAAGGAAGATGAATGGAGACAGTTGGCCATTGGAGTCTGGAGAATGACCCAGCAGTGGAGTTCAGAGAAGAGGGAGTTTGAGTAGTCAGACTGCTGGACGGGCACTGCAATTGCTCATCCTTGTTGTAGTAGCAAGTCTCACCACTTCACTCTTCACTTGATCATATTTTCTTACCAGTTAAGTGGAAACCTGAACATTTCTCTTTTGTACCAAACAAACTTAGCCTGCCAAACAATCCAAAATGTTTGATTTTGCAGTCTGTGTAACAAAAGTAGAGGAAACAGCACAAAGCTCAAGAGTGAGCAGAACAGCAGAGAGGGAAGGTTTTGCTTCTTTCTAACCACTGAGGACAAGGGATTCGTGTTCCATACACCTTTGTCTACTTTTCTGATTTTGAGGCAGGGCTCTTGCAGGGGTGGTTAGACGGTTCTCCACTGTGAGTTCTCCCACTTTGTGGGGCACCTTTAGCTGCATATCAAGCAGCAGTGTGCAAATGGTTAGGATATTAGTCACAGAGAGAGAGCATGAGGGCTCGTGTCCCAGCTTCACCAATATACTGGTGATTTTGTCACAGAATTCTTGTAGCAATCCCCTAGATCAGAAGAAGACACTGAACTTTGATCTCATCCTGGTAACAAAAGGTGTTTCATTGGTGATCTGCCTATTGCCCACCATCCTCCATCTGACCCCCTTATGCAAATAGTATTACAATGTGCAAAAATGCATTATTCAATGAAGAAACCATTTTCTCAAATCCCAGAGCTCAGGGGAATAGCTTTCACAACACAGTTCTTTTAACAGCTATAGCAGCAGACAGTGGAGAAGGCTGTGAAACTAAAATGGAGGGAAAGATACACTGTGTTTCTTAAGCAGTCTAAAAGTAGCCATGCAACAAGAAAACACCAAAATACAGAATGACAGTGGGTATCAAAACCACAGACCAGGATGCGTGCTGGGGAAGTGAGCGAGACAGTGGAGGTGCCCTGGTAAGAGCTGCCTGCAAAAACAGAAAGGGGGTAGGGAGCTAGCTTCGTTTGCACACTGTTACTAACCACTTGTGACCAGCAGAGCTTCAAGAAGCACAAACGCCTGGAATAATTAGGTCAGTCGTGTCTAGATGCAGAGACAGCTAGATCAGACTTGGCTGTGCTTTAGCTTTCCCCAGGAAACTGTGGCTGTCACCACACCAGAGTTCAGGAGGCGGGTATAAAAAAATCTGCATCTGAGGGGTTAAAAAAACTACCTTATTGTCAACAAGCTGAGTGGGCTACAGGAGCTGCCTGTACCTCAGCCTCCTCTTGTTCCCCACAGATTGCTTGCATAAGCAGGTCTTTGACTTCAGAGGCTAGTGAGAGTAAACAGGAGAGATCAAACATACTCCATACTCATCCTGTTTAAACTGAATTGTCTATGAAGCAGGACACTAAGTCCATGCAACACAGTATGTGTTCAAACCCAAGGATTTCTGTGGGTAGGGAAAGACCCCGGGATTACAGCCTGAATGTTAAGGAGCTTCATCATCTCCACAGTGTCAAAACATCATCTTATGCTCCAGGAGGATTCTTTGATTAATGTAATTAACACTATCCTGCCTGGCATGTGAGGCTGCAGGTGTGTCAGTCCGGACGTCTCGCAGGCTCCTGCAGACACAGAGAAGGGAAGGGGCCTTCCTGGCACCAGAGCTACTCCAGCAGGAAGGCAGCCGGGGCACCTAGACAGGCTCCCTGCCGCACTGCCTGGGGGTCTGCAGTCGCACAGGAATCGCTGCGGTAGCTCAGCCCTGCAGGGATCACTTCTTCAGCAACGATGAGAAACATGCTGCCCGTGGAAGGCGAAGATAGAGTGTTTCCTGTAGAGATTTCGAAACCTAGCAGTGGCAATTTGTCTTACAGTCACATCACCAGGTCTCAGACAATCCTCACACCAGAAAAATCAAGCAGTAACACTTTTTTGTTGGACTGCCCTCTTTTTCACAACATAACAAAGCAATTTGGTTAACGAGAGCAGGGGAAATTGATCTGATTTGGTTTTGTTTTGATTAGGATATTTGCAGGTGCTTGTGGCAGCAAAAAGAAAGCTTCCCTAAGTGTAAGCCCCAGGCCCAGGACAAGTAAGCTCTAGAAATTGGATCCATTCTTCTTTTTGAATCGAATATCCACTGAAGCAATTCTGCTTCCTCCTTTGATGTGTGTTAGAGGCCACATCATTTATTTTTCATTTGATTTAAAGTGAAATGCAGAGAGACCTTCTAGTTAGTAGTAGCACGAGATCACAGTACAAGTGGAATTTAGATGACATTTGACAAGAAAAAAAGAACATTTTTTCCACATAGGCATTTACAGATTTTTGTACCTACACATAGGATTGCTTCTAGCCTTTGATGTAAGTTATTCCGAAGAAACTTTAGTTGTACAGAATTGTGTCACTTTATCTAAAATTTTTGTATTTTGTCTTCCTTTTGTAGTCTTCAACATTTTCAAGATTCTCTACAGATTACTGTATTTCTTGCCTATCGCAATACTATCAGTAAAGAACTTGGAGACAAATACAGGGACTTATGCCACAAATGGAAATAGACAAATAAAAAGGCATAGAAAATAGCTTGCAAAACAGCAGTTATTGAAACAATATTAGTTGATTACCTAAGGTACTCACCAACTTGCAGCATTCAATCACTCTGTATCTAGTAATTTAGGAAGGAAAGTATCGTATTTTAATATAGATTATGCTCATTGTAGTCTCTACAGGATTTGTAATATAATAAGACCATCCAGCAATTTTCAACTGTGGTAGCAAAAATGTTACAATGCCAAGGGCATTACATCATACCTGGACCCTGGTTAGCCAGCAAAAATAGTACCTTATGACAGAGTTGTGGTAAAAATTAGACTTTTAGATCATAATTCACAACATAATTCTACCACCTCAGGAAACAAAGCATGACAGCAATTGTCAGAAATGTACCATATTTATGGACAATAACTGAAGGAGAGTTTCAGCTGGCATCCTGCCAGGGACCATACAAGGAAAAAGGCTGGACAGGCAAACTGGGACAACAAATGACAAACATTGTTAAGTGCTGAATATTAGGAACAGTGATTTCAGAAGCCATCTTTCACTCTCATCTAAAAGGTGAGGCACACTTACTATGTGCCTATGTGTCCCCTGTCCCTCTCATGTTTCAGGAAAAGCCTCCCTTTCTTTCTTCTTATGATAATTAGCTGTTTCCATGGATAAACCCGTGGCTCTCAAAGGTTCCTTACAAAGCTTACTGTCTGCTGTTGAAGAAAGACACACTACCTGCAGGCTTTAGCAATTCGGGGTTTTGTTTTCTCTTTTTGAATCCCTGTGCCTGTGCTTTGAACACCTCCCACCTATAAGAGTTATCTTTTCTGCTAAAATGCCATTTATGTTATGGGCCTGGGTGAGCAGGCCTGGGAGCCATCCAAATGCCATGTTCTTTGGTGCCCTCTTTGGTACTGAGAACCACTAAGTCCTTGGGGATACTGGAGTGAGCAGTAGACAGAGGGATTGACAGAAAGTCGGGAGAGTGAGTGTGAGAGGAGGCTGGACCAAGTGCAGAATCAGTGCAACAGCTGCTTGGCTCAAGAAATAAGGATTTATCTGCCCAGTTTAGCCTTGCTTTACATTAGCTAACTGCACATTAAAGCTTTGGGAACACATTTCTGCCCATCCACACTAGCCAGGGGTTAAATTACAGCACTGGTTGTCCTGAAGAGATGACGATCTGTGCTTTGTTTGCAAGCTGTAGCCACTGTGGGGATTCTCCTGTGGTCTTTCCCCTTCCATGAAGCCTGATGCTGTATTTATATCTCTCCAACTAATTAGCTGCACACCTGTTCCTGAAAAGGGGACCTCTGAGAACTCTAACAGCAACTGGAGACATGGTTTGCCAAAGTAGGGGTGTTGCCAAGCTTGCATTACTTAAACATTTCCAGGCAATCTAGCCCAATGGGACTGACAAGAAGAGATAGAGACCAGGAAAGAAATCATGGAAAAACTTTACACCACTTGGCCTTGATTCACTTTGCTGTCAGAACCCAAGTACAAGGCAAGTTTGCAATGCTACCTTAGGAGTAGGATGGAGCTACAGGGATGTGCCTTAAGCATTTTGGAAAACTGCTCTAGAGTCCCCATGTCATTTGCAGTGTCTTTTCTTTGGGAGAATCCCTTGGAAAGGGCAGTATCTCTGAGCTGCTCATAGACAGGCATCCAAGAAGCAGTATCTTGACTTCAAAACAAAAATTTCATTCATATGTTTGAAGGTAGGACAGGACCCTCAAATAGTGCATACCTCTTTGTTCTAGTAGCAATTAGCACATAAATCAAGTCTTGGCTCTTATATGAGTGCTTTGCTTCTTAAACAGATTTGCTATGAGAAAAATAAGGAATTGATCAGTTTGGTTATTTTGAGCTTACAGTAAGAGAATCAAAATTGAAAGTCAATCCTTCGTAGAAGATGGTAGCACTTCAGAATTTGTCCGTGAAAGACATTCTGTAAATCTTTTTACTTACATTGCAGTGCTAACATCTGCATGTGAAATGTTCAAAGTTCAAATCCACAGCATTTAAAATTTTTTTCTAATTTATTTTTTCAGTTCATATCAATACACATTAGAATTGTCTTGCCAGGAAATACAAAACAATAAAAGGATCATACATCATCCCCACAGGAAGCTGTTCAGAGAAGCACATCTTGTCTCTGTAAAAACACCTGAAGGCAGAAAAACATCTGAACACCATCTAGGGCAGCCAGGTCCAGGTAGCCCTGCTTGAGCAGGGGCTTGACCAGAAGACCTCAAGAGGTCCCTTCCAGCCTCAGCCATTCTGTGACTCTGTGATAAGCGGTATTGCTTCCAAAAAAATTAGTCCTGTATTTGAAAAAGCATACAGCTAGTTACTTGTAAGGACAACAGTGCTTATTCATCTGTAGTGCAGCGTACCTCACAGCCTGGGTCGCCACCTAGAGAATACCATGCTGGACCAGTTCTTAGGAAGTCACAGGTTTTACACCTATCCCATAAGCAGAGGATGTGGTCCAGAAATTTTTCATGTATTATCAAACAATACTATAAAGGATGGACCTGAAATCAAACCAGAAACTGGATATGCCTCTCCTTAGTGACAAGTGTATTATATAACCTACCTTCTATTCATACACTCACTGCACAGACTGGCAGGTCAGAATGAGAGCCTTACTTCATCACCACTTTTATCTTAAATTTCATGTTTGACAGGAGTCTAGTGCTGCTTCCTTTAAAATCAATATTCAAATTATCATTCAGCCTAATGAGAGCAGAACTGGTCTATCTGTCTGAATTTGAAAAGTGAGTCCAACCCTAAACCGATGAAATTAAGCTAGAACATTTGCAAATCTTTCCATACTCCGCATGTTATGAAAGTCTATGGACATTACTGGGGAGAATGTTAATACAACTGGCTGTTAGCACAGAATAATAATTCTCTGTTGTTAGATTAGTGCAAAAGGAAAGGTATAATTATTTGCAATGTACAAGACATGAGGCTTATGATAATGCTGTGTTTTGTTGGACTTTATTTCTTCACAATTGTCTTAGTACATGTTAATCATATTTATGAGGGATGTTAGTACTATTACACTTTCTTCCCTTTCTCACCTCCACGCATTAGAAGGGAAAGATTTCAGCTGCTGGAGAGGTATCAGCAGGTCAGTTTTTTTAAAGGCACAATCACTAGATGTTTACCCCACAAACGGGTTTTAATCAATGAGGTTATGCTGCAGAAACAAAGCAAATGACAGCCTGATTGACTCGGAAACAGCTAAGAACTGTTGCACAGCTGTGCCAAACTTCAGCTGGGTTAGTGTGAATTAAAGTCTGGGGTATAATTTGTTCTGACCAGAGATGAGGCAGCATGTGTCTGTGAGGCTATTACATTACCAGTATTGCTCAGCAGGGTTCAGCAGAACTGTGCTCCAAGAGTGAATCCAGTCTAATGATTTCAGATCATATACATTTACCATAGAACGGTGCTGCCTGAAGTTTCATTTGACATGGAATTTATAAGCTCACTGATATGGGATTCCTTTTTGCTTACGTTATGAAGGTAAAAGTAACACTGCTGCAATTAATGCAAAGGTTAAATTCCAGAGTGAACTATTGAAAATGGTGGTTTCTTTATTTCTTGTTCCCTCCTGGTCAAGAATTGATTTTTTTTTTTTTTTTGAAAGTGATGCTTTCATTAGAGACAAATTGCAAGACTCCATACAGAGTATCTGGACAGAACTGTAGAGAGTGCATCAAGCAAGAACTCACTGCAAGTGACATAGCAGAGCATAGCATTTTGAGCTTAGGATTTAATAAAAGCAGGTAACAAAAACACAACTGTATTGCACTGCACAGGATAAAATTCCTTTGGAGGGACATTTCCCCTAAATTAAGAAAAAAGAATCAACAAACAATCAGCAAATGTAAAACTATTACTGTTTTATATCTGATCAACAAAACAAAAGAATCCAAGAGGAATCTGTGTCTAAGATGACCATGACTTCAATGCAGTGTATGAGATAAATTCCCAAGAAAGGAAGTAGTCTAGGAGACAAAACTGTAAATGAAGGTACATGTTGGGCAATCACTTTCATTCTGTTTTATTCAGACTTTTACCCTACTACTTGCATGACAATATTACAGCCAGAAGTTAATCCAATTCTTACCAAAATACTGCATAACCTGCAGTGCCTGTTTACTCTTTTACTGCTCTCTGTATCTTTCATACACTTAAAATGACAGCTGTACAACCTTCTCACCAATCTCCCTGCTACAACATGTAACCTTCTAATCCCAGAACACTGTGCCTCTGACCCCTTCTTGTTAGATTGGGAGCAAAGAGAGAGCCACGCACGCCAGACGGGACAGGGGCTTCTCAAGCAGCACACAGAGAAAAACTTTCCCTGTTTTTGGTTTTTTTTTTTTCTGGTTTGGGTTGTTTGTTTTTTATTTTGTTTTGTTGTGTTTTGTTTTGTTTCTTTTTTAACTTCTAGCCTGAGGAACACAGTGTATCCTCATTAAAAAAGCCTATCTCATAGAAAATGGTTGTCCTCCAAACTGTGTAACATGGTCATGCTCACAGATGTTTACTGAACTTCACTTCTTTCATGGCTGTGGTTCTCTGTCTGCCAAATATCTTTTCTGTCGCTGCACTGTTTAAGAGAAGAGAAGGAGTTGCAGGGAAAAACTGCAGAAAAAATTTCCTAGGTCTTCTTATGAATTCTGTGTCTGTTTTGAAGACTTCAAGCTAGTCACAGCAGTGTTTTATTGGTGTCAGCTAAGGGCAAGGATATAGTTACTTCTTGCATAGACAGCGGTAGGTAAGCATGTAATGCCTGAAGTATCACTTCAGAATCAGCAACAGAGAAGTATATCAGTTTCCTTGCCCTACTTAGTTTGCCTGGATGTGTCACAAAGATAAACACATTCACCAGAATTAGCCTACTTTGTTAATTGGACTGAAACCAACTACAAAGACAAAACATTTGAAGCTACCGTCTTTTTCCTGTGGCATGTGTCCTTCATCATGAAAACATAGGTAGAGAAAGGTAAGTGCCAATCATCTGGGAGTTTGGTACCTACAAGGAATATGCTTCTACACAAAGGTAACATCATGCAAAAAACCCCAAACAACTCTTGGAAGCATCTTTTAACACATCAGTTCTAGGTAAAGGCTGCTGGTTTGCTCATTCCTGTTTCCCATAACCTGTCCTGGAGCAGCTGGGGTATAACTTCCCAAAGTGTGAGGCACCTGCAGCTCTAGAGAAGCATTCATGCCTTTGGTGTTGCCCATCTCTAAGACAGAAATATCAGTGTTACTTGGGCATCTGTACTGAAGTCCTGTAACCACTGAAATTTGTCAGAAACACCTGACCTTGTTCAGCTTTTACATAGATCAAACTTTTGAAAGAAATCACAGAAATTGTTCGGCTACATAAATGGATGCATATAAATTTAATACATAGAAATCCACTCAAAATCAAAAATTTAACTTGGCAATACTAATCTTTTTAGATACTTCCTAATATATCTCACCTGATAATCTTTTTTTCACTTCACACTCAGGCACACTCATCTTTTTCTATTCCAAGCAAATAATACATATAATCACGGTGATGGTACAGTCTATAAAAAGCATTTGATTTTGCTCACTGTAGCTCAAGACAGATGTAACAGTAACACAAGAACAAAAGAAATGAGCACTGGGGTGTTAAGCAAAGTTTCTTTCAAAGGCGAAAGTCAGTAGCTCAAGAATCAAGGCAAAAAGATATGTGATTTTGGCTCAAAGAGGTCACTGTAATAATTCTCTCTAGGCAGGATTTCACCCATGATGAAAAAGAGGGATCCACAGGAAGGTAAAATAGGAGTGATAAGTCTGTCAAAGTGCCTTCTTTATTTGGCCTTTGTAATAGTAGAACAGGAACAAATGGAAAGGAAAAGCATTTCATATTAACACCAGGAAATGGTTTCATGCAGATAAGCCCATATGGAACCTATTGTCACAAATTAAAAGTGAAACCAATAATTTTGGAGGATTATGGAAGGACTGGATAACACATATTGGCAGTATGGCATCCTTCTACAGAAGGCTGTCAAAGACTAATTACTATCAAAAAAAGTCATTGTGCCATCACTATGAGAATGCTAAAAATAATAAAAGGCTTCTCTTTTGTGCTGAGTTGTTAGTGACAGCCTTTCTTGCATGTTCTTCTAATATATCTAACACTAGCTTCTGTTAGAAGCAGAGACAGAAGCAGGTCCTACTCTGGATATTTGTAGCTAGTTTAGCAGTTTTTACTCAAGTTTTTGCCTCACTTTGTTTGGCTGGGACAGTGACCAAAGCAGAAAAGGAAGTGATCAATGGTGAGGAACATTTTCTCAACTCTTATAGCAAAATTCACCTTAGTTGCTGAACATAGTCCACTCATAAAAGAGATGTCACTTGGTGGCAGTCACCTCTATTATGGTCCTTCCTAAAAATAAAGCAGTTTTTTTTGTAGTGGTGGGTGTCTGAAGATGCAGACAGTGACAAACATCATCTCCTTTATCTTTGCATTTTCCTCTTGATGTCTTGATAACACACCCATGTCAAATATTTAAAAGAAAGTCAGTTTTTTCCAATCAACGTATTTACTCCTCCAGAAATGCTAATGGAGACTCAGTACCAAAATAAGAAAGAAACACAAAGAGGGCAGGAGCACCGTACTTTCATCTGCTACGGCAAGCAGCTGTCAGCGCTAATATAAAAATTATCCATCAGGCATCCAAATTTATGCTAAGTAAACATTTCTTGAATCTATTACATACAGCAGGAACCTAGTTTTTCTCTGGCCATTGTTCTGAGCAATTATTTCCTAGTCTTTCTTTCCTATAGTACATACACCAAGCCAGTCACCTTGTTGTGGAAGGTCATTAGGTTGGTTGGGTGGGTTTTTCCCTTCATAAGCCCATGCTAACTACTTGCAGATGCCTTCTTTTCCCTGATATGGTTTTCAGGATTAGCTGCTCTACCACCTTCCCAGGGACCAAGGTGAGACTTCACAGGCTCTAGTTCCTCAGATTCTCCTTCCCCTTCTTGGAGACAGGAGAGACCCTTGCTTCCTCTGAGTCCTCACAGCTCTCTCCTCCACACCCTTTCAAGGTGATTGCAAGTAGTCTGTAATGACATAGTCCAGCAACCCCAGCACTTCTGGGTCCATTGCATCAGGGCCATGGATATCTGCAGGCACAGTTTATTTATATATATTCCCTAACCCTGATCATCCTCCACTGGGAGTAAGCGTACTTTGCCCTGGACTTTCCCACTGGCCCCTGAGACTACTGAGAGCAACCCATACCACTAAACAGAGAGGTGAAGAAGACACTGTGTCCTTTGTCACAGGGCTCTCTGCCCACTGGAGCCATGGGGCCATGTTGTCTCTGGCCTTTCTTTTGCTGCTGTTGTTCTTGTGGAAACCTTCCATGTTGGGGTTCACACGTGTTGCCCTATTCACTCCCAGATGAGTTTCGGCTTTCCTGACGATTTCTACAACCAGACAGGATCTCTGCCGTCCTCCTGACACATGTCCTTGCTTTCACCTCCAGTACACTTCCTTCTTATGTTTGTGTCTATTTGGAGCTCCTTGCTCATCCTTCTGCCCTCTTTGCTTGGTTTCTGCTTGTTGACATGGACCATTTTTGAGCTTAGAGGAGATTACACTTAAACATCCGCTAGCTTTCCTGGACTCCTCCTCTCTCCAGGGCCATATCCCATGGAATTCTTCCAGGCAGATCTCTGAACAGGACAAATTTTCCTCTCAAGAATTCCAGGGTAGTCTTGCTGTTTGTCTTATTCCATCCTCTAAGGGTCCTAATCTCCACCATCTCATGGTTCCTGCAACCAAGCTTGTCTCTGATCTTCACATCCCTGACCAGTTCCTCATGATTTGTAAGTACGAGGTCCAGCCAAGTACATCTGCTCCACATCTTGTTCAGCAGTGTAGGGAAGACCAATGTTGTTTATTCTTGCATTGGCAATGTCTTGAAAATTGAGTTTATTGCTGCAAAAACACAGTAGATAAACCACTTCCTTTTGGAGAGAATAGACTGATACTTCATAGACACAGGCTCATGTCAGGCTCTGACCTGCTGTTGTAGTGACATAGTTATGCTGTTCTTGAAAAGGCTCTTGGACCATCTTGTGTACTTCTAGACAAATCACTGCAGCCTGTTGGCTCCCTCTGTTGCATTTATCACCATCCAAGCTCTTGACTGGCTGCAGAATGACATTCAGTCATCCATTTTCCTTAGAAATCTCTAAGGAAAGTCTAGAAATCTCTCAATCTTTTCATGCTAGTCTTGTAATACTCATAACAGCTACATTTCTGAACCTCTTTGTCATCTGTGTTGCAAACAACTCTAGGATTTGTTTGGCTTAACTTTGTCATAGAGACAGTGTAGGGTTCTCCTGAGATCACATTCCACAAGAAACTCAGTATTTTTGTTAAATCTGGTTGACTGCAAACTAGAATGAACAACAGATTTCATACAAAAGTGGATTACAGATACAGAGCAGTTAGAAAAATTAAGGCATCCCTATGGAATATGGACTGCACTCCAGGACAGAGGCACTTGTGCATACAGAGCATGACATCTGATCGGCTGGACAGTGACACAGGGACTAAATCTTAATTTCACTTTTTTCTGCTGACCAAAAATACTACTTAAAGATGAAATTCCTTAAACAGTTATCCTTCCTCTAGCTTTCATGCCTTCATCATCAGAAAAGAGCTGCAGCTGCCTTAGAGAAAGCCTTATTGGACACAGAAACCAGAAGCTCAACAGGATGCTGTAAGTTACTGAACCATCATATGCAATTCTAGTGGGAATGCAATTCTTTATTAAACTGAATTCAATAGGTACAGAAAAGCTGGGTGGAGTGCCAGGAAGGAAGTATGGACTGGATATGTCTGCCATTTAATTCTTTCGCTGCTAAAAATCCACTCTTTCAGACACTGCCAGTTCCTCTATACAGAAAAGAAAGAAAACATTAAGACCTGTGTTAGGAATGAAAATGCCCAAACATGGGGATATGGCAAAAGCAAGGCTGCCTGAGGTATAATTCCGTCTTGCAGGACCAACAAGGGGCCTGTACACAACAGTGCCTTTCAATGAGTCACAGTCTGGTGGTGATGTTCAGCCTATGCTCTATGGACTTAACACTAAGCCTGCCTGGCCCCAGGCTGCCATGCTGACCAAAGATGCCAAACTAAATGAGTTAATTCCCAAAGCCTCTTCATGGGAAATTGTGAGAAGAGGACAGATCAGGAGAAACAGTAGGCTGCAAGAAAGCATAAGGGGAACAAAAGAAGAGAGAAAGACACATGCATATAACACCTAATTGAACAACTCAGCTGAACTCATACGAAAACAGAAAACCAAGCCCTCTCACCACACTTGGGCAGAAATGTATAGTGAAAATTCAGGACTATTGTGGCTCTTCACAGAACAAGTTTTTATGGACTTAATTTATTTTCTTAATTTATATATACAGCTCTACACATACATACTCAAGAAAATTAACTTTATACAGGAAAAAACTTACAGACCTCCTGGAAAGGCTTTAGTCGTCAGTGAGGGACAAAAGCACTGCCACAAACAAAGCACTTTATTTCAATGACTTGCTGTAGCCAGAAAAGAAAACAGCTGATCTACTTCTTTCCAGACTTCAGGTCAATTGGACAGGAAGGAACTTCTTTCAGCCTGAGCAGACTCTTCCAAGTTCTGAATGTCAGCTTACTTTATTATGCCAACTAATTAAGACACAGGCAGAATGAAGATCCTGCTGAACACAGCGGGATCCCATCACAGGATTCATCAGACTGTACCAAGTCACATAGGGTGAGACTCCAGGGCTGGTGGTGACCCACATCCACGTGCAGGCTGCTGGTTCGGGGCAGGGATGCCTGCAGGGATTTTATCTTCTTACAGTCTGTAGACAATGTGAGCAGAAAAAACAGAAGAAGCAGAAAAAACATTGTGTTTGTCTTTCTCGTCTGAGATTTCAGATTTCTGTATCATTACAAGATTTAAAAACTCTGTAGGTTACAACGGCCAGCTTTGCTGTGCTGTTCCTTGGTCAACCACCAGCTGGAATTCTGTCATAGAAGGAATATTTCATCTTGTTTTGACCTGCAAGTAAGGACAGAATTTTTTTTTTTAATTCTTGTGTTGATACAGTAAGGTGGCTTTGAGTTGATACAGTGAAGTGGCTTGGAGTTTCTTGGAAATAAAGTCAAGGTCTGTGTTGTGCATGCCAGAAGTTAAAAGGAAGAAGTCTGTATCAATGAGTATTCATGGTCATCTGAAGTTATTAAGTTAAGAATTAAACATATTTCACAGGCTGGCTTTTGTGTTATGACAGCTGTTGCTGCCTTGCCAGTGAAAAAAACAACCAAAATGAGAAAACCTTTTCCTTCCAGACTCAAGGACAGGCAGCAGAGAGAAGAGAGAAAGTAACCAGGAACAGCCCAGGAATAACGCAAGCTGAAAAATTTGCAATTAAGAGCCCCTAAATTTGATTTCTATCCATACAGTCACCCTGGGGACTTCTGCACTTCCCTGCTGATTAGGGTGTTGATACTTTTGGCTTTTGCTCTCTGCTAAAGATTAATTCCCCTGGAAACAGACACTATATTCAAGAAAATAAGGAAGCAGGCTCCAAAAACCGATGTTTAAAGAGAACTCAGCTCTCTTCCTACCTGTTGAAAAGCAATTTTCATCTGTGCAGTCCATGTGCTCACAGAGATGTAAGATTTTGGATTGAAGTAATCAGCCTGTTGATACACACAACTGACTTCCAGAGGAGGGTTTGAAAAGGCTGTTGGTTGGCTGTTAAGGACTTGGTATTTGTGTGGTATCACACGTCAAAATAGTGGGTTGCTGATAGTGGGGGCTTGTTCACAGAATACATGATCATGTCTCACTTCACTGCTTCATCTGTATAAATTACTCACATTGACTGGTTTTTGCTTGATTTTGCAGGATAGAGATCTTCAGAAATTCAGTGGTACATAATTCTTGCCCCCAAATTCAGTGGTGCAGATTAGTTTATTAAACTCTGTTATCTTGCTTCACTTTAGGCTTCTAATAATAAACATCCTAAGAAGGCCAGGGTGGCACTGTGTGAGAGGGTTCAAGTGTAGACATTATGAAAGGTTCTGTACCAGCAAAATATTTTGTTAGTGACAAAGCATGGAAGGCGTAAACAGAGAAGGCAATCTTGAAGTTGTTTTCTTCCTTCTGCCACCTGGTGCTAGAACCAAACCATGAACATTTGACTGCAGGTGGGGTTTCTTCTGAGCTCTGGAAAACCGGTGCCCCCTTTATCCTCTCACAGCAGCCAGGAGCTCAAGAACTGTGTGCACCCTCAGACTGCTTCACCCTGTGCCAGAGCAGTGTGGGGAAAGAGGGCATCCCTCAGGGGCTACTCATGGTTTGTTCTTCACACAGAGAAGCCCTGCTGGCATCTTCTCAGGTCTGCTGGACAAGGTGAAAGAATATGAACAATCACTTTGTTTCTATTTTCAAAGGAAAAACAAAACCAAGAAAACCAAACTCTGAAGGTTTGGTAAACCAGACCCTGAGCTGTTGAAGCCTCAGCAGGAGGGATCATGTCCACCTGACCCGGAAGCTGCTTTTGTTTTTGGTCTTTGCCTGAGCTGTGTCACCAGTGACCCCTGCCTGGCCACGGCACCCACTGCTCTTCAAGAGCCTGTGGGCCATGTCGGAGTATGACCTTGGTCATGTCCCCAACCCAAGACCAAGTCCTGTCGTGAGCCTGTCCTGCTGTCACCTGCAGCTCCCAGCTTGCCAGCCTTTTCACCTGATCTTTATGTTCCCTTCTTTCAAGGTCTGTTCTTTGCTCCAGGAACACTGGCTGTCTTGGAGACGTCAAATTATGACTTTATATCTACCTGTAATATGTTCCAGTTGCATTAATTTACAAGGAGAAAAAGAGCCTGAAGTTCGTGGTTGTTAATCAAATACCATCCTTGTGCAGTAGTCCTTGTTTTATACAACCTCCTTTTAAGTTTGTAAATGTTTTCCTAATGTTGTTGTAACATTACGAAATCTGGGATATATTTCCAAGGTCCTGAAACGGCATAAATATACTCCATTGCTATGTATGTCCTTAGACTTAGTATCACCTCTGTCATAAAACCAAGAAGCTGATGGATTGCCTAAGGAAGCATTATTGCAAAGCATGTTTCTCCCCTTGAAACGCCAAAAAACTAAGTACTTACATGCCTAAAGGTGTTGTTTGTTTATCGCTTAAATCAATATTCTTTGGTAATGCTTGCATTTTGATATAATTCATACATTCCCATCAGGCTTGAGATATACCAGTGCTGTGCTGTACTAGGATTCTTGGGAGGTCTCCTCTTCCTTGGTCGTTTAAAGCTAGGACAAGAGATGCATTTTTTTACCAGAAGGATACCCTGGAATGGGCATCCTAGAGGATGTAGTTGATGCGTTGACGCTGTTGTTTAAGGAGCATTTTGATGATATCCTTAACAAATATTCTTTGACTTTTGATCAGCCCTGAAGTGCTTAGGCAGTTGGACGAGATGAGTGTTGTAGGTCCCTAACAGCTGAAATGAAATATTCTATTCTATTCTATTCTATTCTATTCTATTCTATTCTATTCTATTCTATTCTATTCTATTCTATTCTATTTCACGGAAAGCAGTGAAACACAAGCAAAATATCGAAGCTAACAACTGAGCAAAAAGTCTTCTAAACTGCTATTTAAAACTTCCAAAGCAAAAGGTAAGTATCTTTTCCAGCATCTACTGATCCCACCTGTGTCACAGCTTGCATGTGCTCATGTTCACTGTATAAATGTTTCTGCAGTTCTGCTGCAATTATTTCTTTCGGTTGTTTTTTGGTTTTTTCTTTTTTTAATTCAGGGTTGTGTCAAAATACCTGGAGTGGTAGCAGCAAAGGATTTCTGGCCACTTAGGAAAGCCTAACATATTGAGCCAGCATTATGCTACAACTGACTTCTGATGATTTGGGAGGAAAGAAGGTCAAGTAGGAGAATCAGTCAAAATGAATTCTGTAAAAGTTCATAGGAGCCTGAGAAGGGAAACTAAATTGCATGGTATTTAGCAAAAAATACAAACAGAGGGAAGCAAAGGATTCATGTCTCGTATCCAGGGTGGAGCAGGATGATTCTCTAATAGGGCTTATACATGCATATAAATATTCCAATTTCCAATTGTAGCAACATAGATTTTTAATACCTTTCAGTAAGTATTCTATGAGAGTGGGTTTTCTAGTGTTTTGGGGTTTTTTTTAATTGACTATTATTTTCCCCATTTCTCCTATATCTTTGAAATATTAATTTTCAAACCGTGGGGTACTTTGGACAAGAGTTTTTGAATCCAGTGAAATTCTGCTGCAGCATGTGAGCTGGCAAGCGCACCAGCACTCATCCTGGGAGCGTGTTTGTCCCAAGCCCAAACCAAACTTTAACCCTCGCCACAGAGAGCTGCCTTCCAAAGCTGTTGTATGAGTCCACAAATGACACAGGAGAAAGGCAAAAGTGAAGGGCCACATACATAATATTCATATGAAAGTAGGAGCAGTCATGTAGATGTGAATTAGAAGAAAGTAGTGTTCATTAAAATAAAAACATGTTACTACCAAGGTTCAAAGTAACAATAGTAAGATCTGCAACCTGGTAGCTTAAGGGTAGCTTCAGTTCAAGCTGGAGGAAATAGAAGTTAAGCCTGGATTTATTCAGACAAAAATTACTACTATTTGTCATCTGCTTGCTGTTTACATTAGATATTGACAGCATAACTCAAATTCCTATTGAATTTCCGTACCTCAGGGCAAACCTGACAGTGATTGAGATGCACTAGGCATCTAAAAAGATCCATGACTGAAGGGCCTAAAGAGCGATATATTCCTATAGCCTATGATGGTGCCTTTTCCTGGGCTTACCTAGAACAGAGTCTAGACAAAATTAAGAGAATAAAAAGCAGATGTTTATTCAAAGGCCTTCTCAGTACATTCGGGCAGTCAGAGCCCACCCAGGACTATACCCCAAATGGACAACAGGTCATGGGTTTTTCATGCTTTATAGTTTTTGGTCTATTTGCATATCAGGGTTAGATCTCCAATTATAACCTCAGGTATTGAAGTCATTTAGCCCAAGCTTGCCCCTCAGTTTCTCTGCTGTTTACATTTTTCTGGGGCCTAAGACAGTAAGGTGTCCTTGAGTTTCAGGCCTAGAGAGAAATTGTTTTGTCTAAGATATGAGAACAGTAGCTCCAGAGTGACATGAAAAATATAGGAGCAAAAATCCTAAGGCATCAATAAGAGTGGTTTCTCCCATTCAGATTTGGAAATATTTTTGGAAATGGGTACCCAATCCTTTACAAGCAAAAGATGAAAATTCAGCTGTGTCCCTCCCACAACAAACATTCTGTTCGCAATTTGCAATAATGTGTGCAAGCATTAATCCTTACATAAAAAAGACCAGAGATTTAATTTAGTATTAATTCTACCTGCCTGTCTCCCAGGCTGGAATCCCCCTGGCAAAAGCTGCTTGACTTGGTCGAGATTAGTTGCTTGAGAAAGCAGATTTCCCTGTGCTGTCTTTAGTGGTGAAGAAACTCCTTGCTGGAATGGAAAGACTATGTGGCCAGAGGTGGCTTTCAGAAGCTTGACAGACAAACAAGGCTCCTCATACTTCTCCAAAGGTATGCCTGTAAGGCCTGTCATCAGGCTGAACTTAATTTCTACATTACTGAGCATGAGATGCTTCAGTAGAGAGCTCAAAAATTATTTTCTGGGCTGTGAAAATAGGTGTTTTTGAAACTTCCTACTTATTCCTCACTTACTGAGTTTCATTTTCCTTTAGAAGTCTCCCCAGATTTGCCCTTAGGAAAGTCAATTTGTCCTTGCTATCTAATATCTCAAAGGCAAAATCCAATCCTCTGCAAAGAGGGATAATTTAGGACACAGTTGATGGGTTGCTGCCAGTTCGTTGAGCATGGTGCTGATAATGCCAACGTCACAGGTTCGGTCCCTGTACAGGTCATTCACTTTAGAGTTGGACTGATGATCCTTGTGGATCCCTTCCAACTCAGAATACTCTACGATCCTGTGATACAAGTGAGTCCAGTGCAAACCTCGGCACTGAATACAGTATTTAAGCTGACAGAAGGCAATTGGTCCATTTATGTGAGACAGAGTGTATTTTCAGCCAAAACTAGAAGGAAAAATGGCCCCACCAGTGAACATGCAAAAAGACAATGTATGTGTGACCTTCCTGAAAATGTTTACACTTTTCACAGAAAACTATTTCTGTACCTCTCTGTAATACCAAGGTTTCAAAAAGTACTGAAATTTCATGTTTATCTTCGCAGCATTTTTCAAGACTGAATGCTGTAGTCATATCACATTGCATACTGTTAGACCTTGTTAGACTTAAACAGGCTTCTCATGATGGATCCCATTGCTTTATACCAAAGTATACCATAAGACTGAGGTGGGGGCTGATGGTTGAAAGGGATGACAGGAGGTTAGGAGACATGATGTGCTGGAGACACCCTCTTGGCAAGTTCTCAGAGGACTGCTTGCTCTCTTTTTGAGCAGCAAAGTGCAAAGTTGTCTCATATGAATAATCTCTTATATTTGAAAAGATAAGTGTGAATTCTGTATGGCAGGTATTTTTCTGAGTTTAAAGTCATCTTTTCATGAAGCTGTCACTGTCTGGCACGGTATTTGTTCATCCTGTGTCTGGACAGAAACAATTCTGGGATGAGTTAAAAGCATTTTACTGTGCAAGCTCATTTAGTTTAAAAATAACTAGAGATTGCTTTTTTGTCAGTGACTACAAAGGCTGAACAACCCCAAGATGAACACTTGATGGACTTCAGAAAGGTGAGGTGGCTAGAGAGACACACCATTACACAGTGTAGATAGTGCCTTTGTTATTTTGTAAGATTAGTGTCTCTGATTCACCTGATGTAACTCTGATTGATCATATAGAGTTACATTAAAAGAACTACAGCAGTAAGCAATGGAAAGGGCAAGCACGACACAGACTTTTCCTGGAACTCTTAGAAAGCAGTGAGGAAGCCAGTTGTGACTGTCTGTTACCAGTGAGGTAATAACTGGTCCCAAGGGCCAGAAATCTCTTTATCAGACAGACATTAGGCTATTAAAAAACTAGTCTGGAGGAAACAGGCAGCACTCTGTCATCAGAGGAACAGTGGCACAGGCAGAACAGGTAGTAAAGCTACTTGCAGAATTCAGCAGGGATGCCACAGGTGGGGATGAGATGGATCTGCTCACCTGAGCTCTGAAAGGGGATGAGCTGCCCATTCACATAGCTGGGCTTACCCAAAGAGTGCTCCCTTGGGTAATCCCTGTGCTGCATTCAGGGAAGCATGTTCACCTAGAAGAGGTGCTTTGAATTAATTTTTACTCCAGGGATTATATCCCAGAATCACAGAATATTCTGAGTTGGAAGAGACCCACAAGGATCATCAAGCCCAACCCTTGACCCAAGAATCACACCATGTGCCTGAGAACAATGTTCAAACACTTCTTGAACTCTGTCAGGCTGGTACTGTGACCACTTCCCTGGGGAGCCTGTTCCAGTGTCCAATCACCCTCTGGGTGAACAGCCTTTTCCTGATATCCAACCTAAACTTCTCCTGACACAACTTCAGGTGACTCCCTCTGATCCTGTCCCTGTCACCACAGAGATCAGTGCCTGCCCCTTCTTTTCCCCCTCACAAGGAAGTTGCAGACTGCGATGAGGTCTTCCGTCAGTCTCCTGCAGGCTGAACAAGCCAAATTACCTCAGCTGCTCCTTGGGGCTTCCCAATCAGGCCCTTCGCCATCCTCAAGGCCCTCCTTTGGGCACTCTCCAGTAGCTTTATATCTCTCTTACACTGTGGCACCCAGAACTGCCCCCAGCACAGGAGGTGAGGCCGCCCCAGCTCAGAGCAGAGCAGGACAATCCCCTCCCTTGCCCGGCTGGCGAGGCTGTGCCTGATGCTCCCCAGGACATGGGTGGCCCTCCTGGCTGCCAGGGCACTGCTGACTCATGTTCAACATGCCATCAGCCAGGACCCCCAGGTCCCTTTCTGCTTTCCTGCATCTCAATTCCCCAGTCTGTTTGTACATCCAGGGCTGCCGCGTCCCAGATGCAGAATGCAGCACTTTCCCTTGATGAACATCATATGGTTGGTAACTTCCCCACCCTCTAATTCATTGAGGTCTACCTGCAGGGCCACCCTGCCTTAACGGGAGTCAACAGCTCCTCCCAATTTTGTACCATCTGCAAACGTAGATAATATCCCTTCAAATCCTGCATCCAAGTCATTTATGAGTATATTGAAGAGCACAAATCCTAAGACGGAACACCGTTAGTGACAGGTCACCAGCCTGATGCCACCCCATTCACTGTGACCCTTTGTGCCTGGCCCCTCAGCCAGTTGCTTACCCATTGCTTGATTTGTTTACCCAGCTGTGTGCTGGACATTTTGTCCAGAAGGATCCTGTGAGAGACACTATTGAAACCTTTACTGAAATCCAAAAGGATTACATCAACTGACTTCCCTTGATCAAGTAGGTGGGTTACCCTTCATAAAAATAAGTCAAGTTTGTCAAGAAGGACTTTTTATCATGAACCTGTGTCTGTGACCGATGACTCCATTGTCCTTCAGGTCCCAGAATAATATCCTTCAGTCACTGAAGTGAGACTGTGACAGGTCTATAATTTCCAGGTTCATCCTTCTTGCCCTTCCGAAAAATCATGACATTAGTCAGCTTCCAGTCAGTACTGAGACCTATCCGGATTCCCAAGACTGTTCAAAAACGGAGAGAGACCTCACAATGACATCAGCCATCTCCTTGAGTATTCTCAGATGAATTCTGTTGGGCCCCACAGATTCACAGGGAACTGGGAGTTGATCATACCCACAGCCACAGTCCTCCAGCTCAGGGCACTGGGGACCCCCTTAATCCATCACTGGCATTCAGGACAGAGTCACAGCAAGCATTAAACATCTCTGCCTTGTCCATATCCCTGTTCATGAGGTGACCATCATCATCCTGTTACAGGACAATGTTATTTCTCCACTGTCTTTTGCTGTTAATACATTTGCTGTTAATACATTTGCTGTTAATACATTTAAAACCCCTCTTTTTATTATCCCACTCAGTTGTGGCTGACTCCAGCTGAGCTTCAGCCTCACAAGTTTTCTCCCTGCAGTGGTGAGGAATCTCAGTATTCCTCTCAGGTCACCTGACCTTGCTTCTGCTGAGCCTACACCTTCGTTTTTTGCCTCTACCTCCCAAGGAAGATCCCTGTTCAGTCGAGCTGGCCTTCTGCCTCACCTGCCTGACTTCTGACATTTGGGAATTGCCTCCTCCTGTGCCCTTAGAAGATGGTGCTTAAAACGTGACCAGCACTGATGGACTCCAGCACCTGCAAAAGCATTTTCCCAGGGTACCTTATTCACTAATTCCCTGAGCAGCCTGAAGTCTGCTCTCCTCATGTCCACAGCTGAGGGTTTGCTGGCACTTTTTCTCCTGTCAACAGAGATTTTAAGCCTGATTGCTTCATGGTCACTGTGGCAAAGACAACCGCCAATCTCTGCTCACAAAACCCTCTCTGTTGGCAAGCAACAAAGCAAGGACAGCATCTTTCCTAGCCAGCTCTTTTAGTACCTGTATCATGAAACGGTCATCCAGGTGTTCTATGAATCTTCTGGACCTGTTTGTGCCAGCTGTGTGCTGTTCCCAGTTAACACCCAGCAAGCTGAAATCCCCCATAAGAACAAGTGCTGTAGATTTAGAGGTGTGTCTTCGTTCCTCAAAGAGTAATTAATCAACATCATTGTCCTGACTGGGTGGTCTATAGCAGACTCCCATGATGACATCTGCATTGTTTGTTTGACCCTTAATCCTTACCCAGAAGCCTGCAACTGTGGCATTGGCAACTGTGAGCTCCATACATTCTGGCCCTTCTGTGAGCAAAAAGATAATATATGTGTGATATCCTGAAAATGTTTACATCTGTGGTGAATGCAGCCTTCGCAGAAGTGTATTTTCTGTAGCTCTCTGTATTACTAAGCTTAAAAGACGTGCACTGGAATGTCATGCTTATCTTTCCAGCAACGTCTCTCAGGTGTGAACTTTCAACTTGGCACAGCTGGAAAGGCAGAGAGCATCAGACCCAGGGGGAGTCAGAATGACAGAATCACTGCATGGCAGAAAGAAAAAATCCATCACTTGAGTGGTTGTGAAGAATAAATTCAAGCTTCTCCCCTTAACCTGTAGGTTGGTGGCACAGTCTGAAGTCAGCTGAACCTGGCATTTATGTTCTGGGAACAGGCAGGATGCTTTGAAGTAAGCCTGGAAAAAGAGACAGCAATACCCTTTTCAATTTGTTTGTCCATAGGCAGAAATAATCAACTCATCAGATTTAGGACAAGCCTTCTTTTATTTTTCTTTCCATTTGTGGTGGGTTTTTTGGTTTGTTATTGGTTTTTTGTTTGTTTGGGTTTTGTTTGTTTGTTTTTGGGTTTTTTTTCTTTGTATAACTTGTCCATCTCAGAGAAATCACTACTGTTATGTACTTTGATTCTGATACGGACGCTGCTACACAGCATGTATGCATCCTCCAGATTCCCCGGAAGTAGTGAAAATATTAACAGAATCATAGAATCATTGAAGCTGGAAAAGACTTCCAAGATCATTGAGTCCAACCTTCACCAAACACCACCTTATGAACTAGACCATGGCACCAAGTGCCACATCCAGCTCCTTCCTGGCCACCTGGGCACACCTGGCTCATGTTCAGCTGCTGTCACCAGCACCCTCAGGTGCTTTTCCTCTGGGCAGCTTTCCAGGCACTCTGTCCCAGCCTGTGGTGCTGCCTGGGGTTGTTGTGAACCAAGGGCAGGAGCCAGCACTGGGCCTTGTTGAACCTCACACCACTGGCCTTGGCCCATTGATCCAGCCTGTCCAGATCCCTCTGCAGAGCCTTCCTCCCCTCCAGCAGATCAACACTCCCACCCAGCTTGGTGTCATCTGCAAACTGACTGAGGTGCACTCAAACTCCTCACCCAGGTCATTGATGAAAATATTAAATAGAACTGGTCCCAGTCTTGAGCCCTGGGGAACACCACTGGTGACCTGCCACCAGCTGGATGTAACTCCATCCACCACCACCCTCTGGGCCTTGCCATATAGTTTTTCAACCAGCACGGCGTTCACCTGTCCAAGTCATGGGCTGCCAGCTTTCCCTGGAGCATGCTGTGGGAGTCACTGTCAAAGGCTTTGAAGTCCAGGTAGACAACATCAACAGCCTTTCCCTTATCCACTAGCTGGGTCACCCTGTCAAAGGAGATCAGGTTGATGAAGCAGGGCCTGCCTTTCACAAACCTCTGCTGACAGAGCCTGATCCCCTGGTTGTCCTGTACATGCTGTGTGATGGCATTCAAGACAATCTGCTCCATCACCTCAACAGCCCTGAAGTAAGGCTAACAGGCCTGTAGCTCCCCCGATCTTTCTTTGACCCTTCTTGAAGATCGGCATCACATTGGCCAACCTTCAGGGTGAACTTTCCTGTAATGACTCAAGATGACTATGACTTAAATTTTTACTATCACACAAAAAGAGTAGGATAGAAGATAGCATGAAGAAACAGCACAAAAAGTTACATTCAGTGAAGTGATGCAGCAGTGGAAATTGGTCTAGCAAGGTTTTCTAAAGCAGAAGCAAAATGTTCTTGTTTTGATAAGACTGCCCCTTATGCAGTTGAAATTAAATATCTATTTACTTCTTCTAAGTGCTTAAGTGCACTGACATGGAACACTTACCGTCTTTTGTGCATCTGCAGAATGTCAGACATGCTCAGCTTCACTGCTTTCTTCCCTGACCATAAGAATGGCTCAAAGAAACTTCTAAAAGTGCAAGAGCACTGACACTTCCCTAGGGTTATACCAGCAGACAGCAGCATTAACAGAAACAAGGTGTCCTGGTCTCAGAAAAAGAGAAGTTCTAAGTGAATTGTCGGGCAATGCCTTTTTCCTTCTGCTCTTTCTCATTTCATGTTAGAATGACAAAGGAGATGGGAAGTAATGCTGTACAATTGAGCACTAACTTCTTTAAGTCTCTAAGGCATCCAAGTACATACAAAATTTATTCCAATGGAAGGTGATGGACAGAAGAGAAGCTATGATGGAAGCCCAAGGGGAGAATGCACATAACAGATACTAGTATGTAAAACGGAGTATAAACCATAATACAAATAATACAAGTGGATACAAATTCACCTCTACCAGAAGCCATGTCTGTTTCGGAGAAAGAAAATTACATTTGGCATATACGTAGTTCTCTTTCATTTGCAATGAATTCATGTCTTAGTACTGGGGTCCTCTCGAGTTTATCTCCATCACTTGGCATGAGACTAGACAATATAAAGTTTGTATCTGCAGGTGGCAGATGCTGCAACACATCGCTTAATCTCTTGATTTCACCAAAAGTGATAAATGTAATGAAACATCAGTATATGTCACAACAATGGATTGTGCATGAAAACATGGCACTGAATACCAAGAACAAATCCAGCAAGTAGCAACCTAAATGGGAAGCTGTCATGAAAATGGTCCTTGTCTTGTGTATAAATTTCCAATACAAGTTTTCTGGTCCCTCTGAAAATGTAGTAACTTCATGTTGCAGTTATTTGTTGTGATTCAGCTTTTTTGACAGCAACCTGGCATACAGGGGAAGAAAACAGAAGCTGTCACCACCTAATTGGATAAGAATTTTGTTCTTACTGTGTCTGCTGTGGTCACAAAAATAACAGGGAAGGAAAAATACCATACAGATTGAAATACAAGCTCTTTATAATAAAGACAGAAGAATGCATAACAGTGTCTGATCAAGGCACAGACTTCAACATGTTCTTCAGCACACCCATCTCTGCGTGAACATTGAGCCACAAATATGGTAAATACTGCCACATTCACAATCCTTATCAACCTAATGGAGAGACAAGGACCAGCATCTGAAAAGCAGATGTGACTTCTGCATGAGAAAGAAGTACTGGTGTCTGCAACAACCTGCTCTCACTTGAGCTCTTGGTCATCAAGGGGAAGTAAGAGAATGATACACCAACTTCCAGTTAACTTTTATTTTATATCATGTTAAATAATTGGTGGATAAAATGTACTTTCTGACTTTGCTCACAGAGAATAGGCAGGCTGCCTCTGGATAAGCCTTCATGGCATTTTCATTTCAATGTAATTAACAAAGCTACCCCCTGTGCAAATGTGGCCCTTGGTGTTTAAACACTTACATGACTGCACAGTCTTGAAGTTCTGTTTCCACTAAATGGAATGCTCAGTTTCATCAACACAGAATTAGGTAAATGCTGACTGGTGACTTGTTTCACACCCTTTATTGCTTTTTTCTCACCTACCTTCTATACCTTGTTCAGCAGAGAAAGCTTAGGGGTGAGTGACTCCTCAAATGACATACAATTCAGCTGCAAAGGAGTCCAACCGGTGTATCACTTACCTCTTTGCCTACCTGAACCTACTTCCCCTTCTTCCTTAAGGTCAAGACAACCACATAAACTACTTTTGCTAGCCCCTTTTGTGAACCTATGTTTCCACTTACAGTTGAAGACCCCAATCAAAAACTGCAGGAACTTCAAAGTATTTCAGAGGTTTTTCAGGGGGTGAACAGAGGGGAAAGCAAGAGACCAGCCTAAAAATCCCTTTATAACAAACTAATTTTGTTTTTAATATCCTGTGTCTTGTTTTCTAGGCTAGACTATGTGTTCAGTAAAGCTGATCATCCAAGCATTTATGAAAAAGTGACAGTAAGTCAGACATTATTAATGGAGCTATTAATGCTTAGGTAGTTGGCAGGACTGAGGATGTACCAAGAGCTCAATAACTGCACACAACTTCGAGGCTTACCACTGCATCAGCTGTGCCTTTCTCTCAGTGTGCACAGAGGCTGTGGCAGCATTTGCTGTGTCCTTCTGCCTCCACAATCACTGAGTCGCCAGCTTCAGTCATGAGCTGAGGGAGTGAAAAATACTTTGCACTGAGGACCAAGCACATTTAAGGAGAAAGCCATTTATATTAATGAGTAAAAGAGTCCATATTTTCTTTGTTTCTTTCAGACAATGTGAGGGGAAAAGAAATGTTATTAATAGCATCTGAAATGTATAAAAGCTGTTAAATACTTTTCATCTGGCCCACTTACATTGCTGCCTACCTCCCTGGAGAAACCAATGTATCAAGAAAACCTCTTGCTATTTACTTCACTTTGCTTTTCTTCCTCAGAGGCCAAACTACATAGTTTTCAATTTTACTACATTATTTCTGAAATTAAGGCAGAAAATAAGCTAATTTCCCTCAATATGGACTGTAGCATTGTGGGGGTTTTTTGGGTATAGTCCAAAAGGTATTTCAAGTGTTTTGCTTGTCGCTTTGTAGTAGAGATGGAATTCTGTAAAAGAGACAATGTTTCCATCTTAAACACAGATTTGTACATACCTTAAGTAAAGATTTTCTCCTTTTTTGGGTAAACAATTTGGAACATTACATGTAACAACAATTTTCCCAGTACCTTTTTTTTTATATAGTAATGTGCTAAGATTGCCAGGAAAACAACTAATCCTGAAAAATACAGTAAATTCATACAGAGAAACAGCACAATAACAATTAAAATTCTACTCTGGTAGAAATGAACTCAAATCCTAGGCAAAACAACAGGACCAACTGCAGTGAAGGCATAAGCATGGCTTACACCCTAAATCTACTTTGTTTTAATGTTAAAAAATAATTGTGGGTCTTTTGGGGTTTTTCTGAAACTCAGAGAGACAACTGAAAATATTCTGAAATTATTTAAACCTTGTAAAAGAAACTGCAGCTAAGAATTTGATTGTACTTCTTCATGCAAACTGGTATCATCATATGACTTACAGTTATTGACCAAACCCAAGGCTACTTTCAATTTCAACAGAAATGTTGCATCTTAGTTAATTTTTATTCTCCAGCTAAACACTCATCTGCAAATAATGAGTTCTTGAAAAATAAATCAAACTGGGTCACTGCAAAGTCATCAGAGACTCTGGGGATGGGTAATGTGACACCGTGCCTTTTATATCCAAGTTGGCAGCTTAAATCCACTCTACGCCAGCAGAAACTGGAGCTTACTGCCACATGCTTTTTGTCATGTGTATCAGGTTGGTAGACTTGGTTCATTTTGCAGTGAAAAAATAACATTTCTTTATGGTCTCATGAAACTGTTACTGAAAACAAAACTATCCTGCGTCACAGAATCACAGAAGGACGATTGGCAGGCATCTCTGGCAGTCATCTGATCCAATCCCTCTGCTCAAGTAGGGCCATGTCTAGGTGGCTTTTAAATATCTCCAATGGAGATTTCAGAAGCTTTCTGGACAATTTGTTCCAGGTGTCAGTCACCTTCATAGTAACAGTTTCACGATGTTCGCAGGGACTGCCCGTGTTTCCGTGTGTGCTCACTGCCTCTGGTGCTGTCCTGAAAAGACTGTGGCTTTGTGTTCTTTGCACCTTCCCTTTCTCAACACTAATTCATATCAACAAGATGCCTTTGAGCCCATTCTTCTTCACATTGAACAGCCACACCTTTCTCAGACTCCCTGCGTATGTCGTATGCTCCAGTCCTTTAACTACTTCAGTGGTCCTTTGTTGGATGTTCTCCAGTATGTCCCTGTCTTCTCTTCAGCACGAGTCCTCTACAGGACAAAGCACTCCAGATACATCTCACCAGTTATGAGGTGAGGGCAAGGATCACCTCTCTGAACCTGCTGGCAACACTCCTCCTAATGCAGTCCAAGATATCTTCTTTGCCAAAATAACAAATTGTTGGCTCATGTTCAACTTGGTGTCCACCAGGACATTGTTCTCTGCAAAGCTGCTTCAGGAACTGTTCTCAACAATGTGAGCCTCTGAAGTCAATTATACCCCTCTGTGAAAGACTGGGTCGTCCACTCAGATGGGGCACACGTTAGGAAGAAGATGTTTGAAATTGCTGAAGCTAAGCAAAGCTGATTTCTCTCAATGCAGGGCTAATATAAACAAATGGGCACAAGTCAAACTTACCCATCACTTTTCAAATGAGTTACAAAAATCTGAAGCAGTTACCGTACTGCAAGGCAGTATGAAAAGATTTATTGCAGGCACATGCTCAGAAGTTTATATAACAAAGAAATGTTCTGTTTACAAAGAGGCTTCTAGGCTTGTACATTTTTTACACAATGTATGTTCAAATTAAGTTCTGATTTTGCAGAGTAGCAACATTAACTGCAGATATATAGTTCAAATGTTTACACCACCACATATTATTGCATCACCACTGTGATACCTAAAGATAAGACTTTAAATAAACTGACTTAAACTGACTGCCTGCATAACTAGTTGTATTCATGCCCACTAAGGCATATGGACATACATTTCCTGAAAGAAAAAAAAAGGTTTATTTTATTGCTTTATCACTTCAATTGTAATTAAGTAATGAGTTATGCTTTTACTTCAAGGTCTCAGCCTACTACTTCAATTTTATTATTCTTACTTTAACATAGTATTGTGTATCTTCTATCCATCCCAGATGATACTTCTATGATATTTGACTTTTACATTCAGGAAGAAGTACAGTGGACCTCTCTACAGGAGACAGCCCTGCTCTCTCGTTGCTACTATAAAAATATTTTTGTGGAACTCATAACACAAGGCTGCATCTATTGAACTAAATTACCTCTTTATTAGGAAAGCACCAACACCACATTCTTCAAAATTATTGGAATTTTATTTGCCTCAGGCTTATGACTTGCAACCAAAGACATTGTGCAAAGAAAGCAAAGATTAAGTACACTTTAGGGAAAAGGTGATAATCCACATTGGTAACATAGAAGATCAGTCTGATGAAAGAAGCCATACGTTACACTATATAGATTGCAATATTCAATAGCATTTTTAACCCAACTTTTTTAATAGAGGAAAAAAAAGTTAAGCAAAGTTTACAGTAGACATAAATTTGATACAATTCAAAAAGCATTTTTCTGAAGATCATCAAGCATAAAGTGGAAAAACTTATATGGAGCAAGGTGTATGAAAGCTAACTACTGAACATTTATAAGCTATTAAACAAAGTTGCATATATGTACCACAGTGTAAAAAACCAATACAGGACAAATAAAAAATCTGAAAACTGCCTGATGAAAAATAAAATAAAATAACCAGTGGCTTTTAATGACTTCTCCTGGTTATCAATGCTACAAAAGACTTTTTTTTTGCTGTCTTTCTGATGCCACTGAAAAAAACCTTATCAAGTGATAAAACCAGGCACAATCAAACCATTACCAAGTCAAACCCAGCCCATAGAAATATACTATCAACCCACATTTTCCCTCAAAAGGTTTATTTGTTGTTGTTTTTTGAGGCCCATTTGGTCACAATGTTACATTTTTTTCCTTTTTTACACCATGATATCATATGTTTGTCTGGCACTATCCTAAAGCTAATTTATAGAGAATGAGAATACAGAAACAACCCAATGTCTATTTGACAAAAAGAATTCACTGGGTGTAAAATAGGAGAAAAGAGAAGAGAAGGGGAAGGGGTCAGTTCTGCCAAGAAAATAAACCCTATGGATCACTCATCATCACTTCCGCTTGCTTCCGACTGGTCCTAGAGGTAAGAGACACAAGACAAGTCAGAAATTCTTTCCAGCTATTCTGTGGAATTTGTTAAAGAAGGAAAAATAAAAGGAAGTACAAGGGAGAAATATGACAATTAAACTGACAAATCAAGACAGCATGAAGAAAGGTACTATGTTATCTAGTATTTCTCTTTCATGACATTTCATCTAATTGCTGTAGACTTCTTTAGAGAGGAAAGACAGAGAGTCAGGAAACACCAGCTCTTTCTATCCGGACATTTAAAAACAACTGAGGAGACATCTATTTTCATTTGCTGTAATAGTAGAAGCACCCACCAAAAAAGGGTAAAAAATAATCAAGCTGTAAGTTTTTCATCTGTGGACAAAAGCGAACAGACCATGAGACTTAAAGGTGCAATGAATGTAGGAACAGCTCGAAGAAATAAGATCCAAACTTCTTAGACTTCTTGTCTTCCAGCACTAGGACCAGATCTCATAAGCACGCTCAGATACAGTTAACACCCCCACCCAATTCTCTCAGGATGATCACTACAGGTTAAACATGTGCTTAAGCATGAATAGTTGAGAATTCTGACAGCAAGCAGGACAGGGCAGAGATGCAATCACTGCAACCACTTCCACAGTCTCACTGAACAAAACTTACATTTTCATCTTGATCCTCATCACTATCATCATCACTCACGACAGGCTTGGCTTTAGCTCTGCTTTGCCTCTTCTTGCCTTTTCCTTTCTCCCGACTTTTTTCATCCTTCTTATTTAACTTGATTTTGACTTTCACTGATTTTGCTGCAAAAAGTTCAACAGAGTACATTAACGTAACATTCACTTATCAACTTTAAACGCTGTCTCTGTTTACAGAAATTCACCTCTGGTAGCAGCTTGAAAAAGCATTTCCCTCTGACTTAATATTATATGGACTGTGGAACAATAAAGCAAGAGGTATTTGCTTTTATTTCTCTACTTTTTGATAGTTTTAACAATAATATATATTAAACTGTAATGACTAACTTTAAGCTGACCATGTGCATCTTCTTTTCATTCTCAGAATGCATGGTGTCTACAGGTAATATGTGGTCCTGTGAGAAGATATACATTTACAAATATTTTCTTCTTTACCCACAGAAATGTTTAGCCTTTGTATAAACAGACTCTTTTAAAAAATTATTTTAAAGTACAGAAATGCTATGTTAAAGTTACTGGTGAATTTTGAGTTGACACCTTTCTAAAGAACATGTTATTCTCATTCCAGAATATCCACTCATTTCCAAATGAGCTACTAAAGTTACATGCTTAGCACACATGTCTGACACACTTGGAAGGGTAGCTCAGGGCCAAGAACTACAGCTTCTGTAACCAGAGAAAAAGGGTAGCTGGAGTTTGGGTAGATGTACTGGATGGCACAAAGTGCAGTGAAGGAATCCCTCCTTTTCCATTTCATCATGTTTCTAAGTCTGCAGGGACTTAATGAGTGTTCTGAAACAATCAGAGTTTCATGTAGTCCTTGTCACTCTGAAGAGTGTTTTCAACATCAACATCATTCACATCATCTTAACCATGTGACAAACTTTTATGTCACATCATGCCTGAAGGTTGACCACTTGTGGATAAAGACTTTCTCTAGCCTTTCCAGGCATTTCCATTTACATATAGCATGAACAGGCCCTGAAGGGCTTATAAAACAATTATGGCTGTCCACAAAGCACCTTTGTGATTTCTTTCTGGCTTAAAAATAGTTTAAGTAGAAGTAAGCCAGAACATCCAGTTGAAAGACTAAAACAATGTTAACACCCAAGCAAACTTAATAAGAAACTACTTCCAGCAATGGAAAATAGAACCTTATATTCAGTCTCCATGTAGAAACAGCAAAACCTCCTTTTCCATCCCCAGATATACTTTCTTTTCAGTATCTAGCAGGGGACTCACATTCTGATTCCGATTCTTCTTCCTCCTCTTCTTCTTCATCATCGTTGCTTTCATCCTCACTTTCTTCTTCTTTGGCTATCTTCTGTCGTGCACTTTTGAACACAGACTGAAGAACAATGGAATCCTCATAGATCTACAGTACAGGTACAAAGCTCTGTCAGAACTATAAAGTCAAGCAGGATCAAAAATTCACACCATAGACCTTAATTTGCAGTGCAAATCTACAGAGTACATAGTCTTTTCAAGAATCAAGTAACAATGTCTGTTGCACGAATTGTACAAGAAATGCCAACATTAATTCTTCAAGCTCCAAATGAAGAAATTTGTCAGTAGTGAGCTGCAAAGAAACAACTCTTACCACGTATTACATCTAAAATGTCTAGTTATCGTTTTTCTTATTATTTTTACTACCATAGGAACTATTGTGCATTTTCATCAGATCATAACAGCCTTGAAAATCTGCCAGAGGAACAGACTTCAGTAGTAAGCACCTTAATTAAAACATGGGTTATCATCTGGCAATACAGTTAATAATGACAAATGGCTAACCCTCATTTAATTATCTTTAGTTTTTTTCTGAAATCCAAAGTGGCTACAAGGAAAATAATTTATCCCAAGCAGCTCATCCCTTCCTTCCTCTCAGATCTAAAAAGATTGGAAAAAAAAAAATCAGGGCTTGCTCTAAACTGAACATGTGTTCTCAAACTTTCTGTAGAATCTAAAGTATCTTGGGTACATCAGATTTCCTCTTTAACCTCAAGCATGAGGAGACTTTCAAGAGTCTACTTTTGGCTTGTAACACATTTCTTAGATTAACACACTAAAAATCTTGTGTTGTCGAGTATCCGGTTCTTTGTCATCACCTGAAAAAATGACCTTGTGCAGTTTGTTTTGTAAAATGTCAGAAGACAAGCACTGGACAACTCAGCACTAAACAATTAAGAATAATTACTAAAGTAGAGAGTCATAGACTGCATCTGATTTTTTTATCATCATCATCATCATCATCATCATCATCATGTACCTTGGCTGTCTGTCATTCCACTCCTCTGGCTAAATGACACATTTTCTTGTATAAAGGGACACTAGGTATTTGTGGAAAAGATAATGGAAGGATTTTTGGTTGCCATTATGCAATCTGTATGCTAACCTTGATCAAACTGCTCTAGTACTTCGTGAGTTCAACAAACTGAATTAGAAAAAGTTTGTTCAGAATACTTAACATGAAGTATCTAATTCCTTCTTTTTTTCCTTGACCACCAAGTGCTTTTTTGAAAAACTGCCTCTCACTGTAGATTATTCCCCATTCTGGAAGTTCTTCTGTATTTTTTTGTTATGAGATGTTTGATTGCTCTCAATCATGGTAAAGTTTTTATATATGTTATCTATAAAAAAAATTCACGCATGTTTTGAAAGGCTGCTCTCCTGTCTTATGACATTACTGAGCTGTGAGACTCCAGAACTTCCTTCCTTAAAGTCAAATAACAATTGACTTTTTCTTATACCTACTTCTTTTCAAGTCAGTTATTGATAGAACCTGCCAAGTTCCTCCCGAGAACTATTTATTTTTCATATACATAAGCCTAGAGTCTTCAACTGTTCTTAGGAATGGCTCTTTCAACTAACCTTCTGTTCTTTCTCATTCAAAACACTTTTCTAAGCCAAAAAGAATTAAAGATCTGTACAGCATTTTGTTTGTTTAATGCTGGCCACTACATATTTAGGGCATCAACATGACCCAGACCTTCAAACAGAGCTTCCCAATTAAATACAGGGGTTTCAAAAATTATTTTAATCTTCTTTATGTGCCATAATTTATAATATTCACATCTATTTTGATACACAAACCCCCCATGGGGCTCCTTCATGAAAAGCTGTGCAAATAGAAATTTTATTATTTTGACAAGAACCCAATTCCAACAGGTTTCAAAAAATCAAGCAACAATTACAGTAGAACTTCCTTCAAAAAGGGAGAAGCAATGATGAAAGAACTTCACAACAAACGACAACATTCATGAAAAATCTTCTGTTTGAAGAGACACACAGTATTTTTAACCCTGTACATGTCTGTGTGTCATTTGACCATTACATCATGAAAAGCTTTTCAAACACCGAGGTTTCATTAAGGACAAAAGCCTTAACTCACAAAGTCATTCCATCCCTGAAAACCCTGAACAAGCTTCCATCTCAGATGGAACTGCTTTGCTCCAAGGAAAAGTAGCATGTATCACACTAACAGAACACTTGAAGTCACTGTGTGCTTAAATAACTACCTGAATTAGCCCTTTTATTCTGAGTGCACACACAAATAATCTAATTTACTGAAGTCAATCGAATTTACTGTCAGAGCAAAGGTAGACCAGAACTATAACAAAGAACACAAGGTAGCAAAATAATCTCAGATACACATCATTTGGGCTTCATGCTATAAAAAGTAGTATTAGGTCTGATAATTCATGTTGGTTCATTGGAACAGAAAATCATACTACAATACTGATACATGTTAGGTTATTTCCAAACAGAGTAGCAATATCTACTAACACTTCTATTCACTCACGGTTACTCCTCTCAATTCTACCACCTCTGCCTAACAAGACACCTGTTTTCCATAAGCAGCTTGAGTCATTCTGATGTGAATAATTTCACTATTTTGCCCATTTCACTACTGTTTTTTCTTTATCTCTTTTTATCTCCTCTACCAACTTCTACCATTTTCTGAAGTCTCAGTCATACTTTTTGCTATTACCTTTCCTTCACTTTTTTTCTCCTCTTGTTGTAATTAGATACTTATAGCTGTTTTACTGCTATATGAATAAGCAGTAAACTGAAACTTTGTATCTGGACATGTAGCAAAATTTTGCCCCAAGCACTCTACCACAATTAATTTACTTTTAAAAATATTTTCACTTGATTTATTTGTAGTTGTTTCCATGTAACTGAAGACAGTAAAAATATCACATGTACATATTACAGAAAATATTTGCTGTCTCTTGATATTAAAAATAATCACTAAATTATGAACTGAATCCAACAATTCTTCATAATAAATTGCATACTCATTTTTAATTCTCAAATTTTAACATAAACTCCCCAGTTTAGCTAAATGTTACCACTAATGTTTAGAAATTTTACAGAGACATTCGTTATTGGCAGCATCATCCTTCAGCTTACTTTTATTTAGGTTTCTATTAACATTTTTTTTTATCTCTTGCATGTTATGGAAGCTGTCTTCATGGTCTCTGTTTCAACTGAATATTGTGTTTGCATTACACTTTTTGGATCTCATCTATAAAAATAATCATCCAAGACTGTGTTTCACTGTATTGTGAGACAACTTTCTTATCTGTCTTATCTTTCTTATCTGTCATCCAGATTTCATAGTCTTTTCTTTTGTATCAGCACCCTGTTCTGAATTCTCAGTCCATTCATGTGTGCGAAACATCTGTTTGAAATGAGTCTGCCTTCTAAACCTCTGCAACTCATCTGGGATTTATTACTACTGTCTCTTAAAATGGACACTGACCTTTCAACAATAAAAAAAGTTTAAAAACCAGAAGCTTCAGAGGGTGAAAAGCTTCAAATATACATTTTTACTGATGGACAACCTTGAATTTTTATCTTCCAGTAGCGGAACTGAAGAGTTTTCTATGATATATTTCCTCAACGTACTGTTCTAGAGCTGTACTGTTACATCTGTTCCTTCTGTGATCCGCTGTGGAAAACCTAAACTGATGTGTCACACTACACATACTGCCTTTTACCACAGATTCAAATATAGCTTTAAAATACATACAGATCAGAAAAAACTGGTCTCAGAATTAGCATTAAAACCAATTTTTTCTGAAAACAGACACTGCAGCTGTGTCCAGTGAATTCCAGATTCTAAGAATGTGGACATTTTTCTCTACTTGAACTAAGAATTGAAACAGAGAGTTTATATACAAAAATAATAATCAACAGGCACCGAAATCATAAAATAAGGGAAACATATATGTTTAACAGAAATTAACTCATTCAGACCTGAGATCCCTCCAAGTTGAATGTCTGAGCATTGTGGCACAGCAACATGACGTCTTTTTCTAAATCCCCAAGACTCCGATATTTATGGTTGCGAATTCTTTCCTGTTGCATTTGTTGAGTCAATGAAGACAAGTATTGATGGGCAGTGTTGCACAAAAAAAAAAACCAGCAGAGAGGACACTGAATTAATTTTTGATTTAATACATTAAATGCTTTCTCTTAAAAAAGTTTACCTAAACATAGAAAATCTTCAACAACATTGTTAACATATTACTCAAAAAATGCATCAAGGCAAAAGAGCAAAAATTAATTTGTAAAAAATACAATTTCTTTGTAAACCGTAAGGGTTAAAAGCAAGAGAAATAGAGCTCTTTTTGTAAAAGAAGTCCCAGTTTTGTCTTTCTAGCAAAGAAACAAAATAACTGTAATACAAGTGAAAGATACAGAATTATGACATCACCTAAGGTGCAGCATGCTGCCTAGATCCCATCTACCAAACTGTATTTGGATCTGACTTGGCTCTTTCTTCCAAGATATGAGGCTAGGGTCTAGAGGGAAAGCCATATAAGGAGCAGCTGAGGTCATTTGGTTTGTTTAGCCTGAAGAAGAGGAGACTGAGGGGAGACCTCACTGCAGTCTACCACTTCCTCATGAGGGGAAGAGGGAGGGCAGGCACTGATCTCCCTGTGGTCACCAGTGATGGGACCCGAGGGAATGGCCTGAAGCTGTGTCAGGGGAGGTTTAGGTTGGATATCAGGAAAAGGTTCTTCACCCAGAGGATGGTTGGGCACTGGAAGAGGCTCCCCAGGGAAGTGGTCACCAAGCCTGACAGAGTTCAAGAACCATTTGGACAACACCCTGAGGCACATGCTGTGACTCTTGGGGAGTCCTGTGCAGGGCCAGGAGTTGGACTCGATGATATGTGTCAGTTGCTTCCAACTCAGGATATTTACGGTTCTATGATTTTAAATGTAGGGATAGCCATATTCCCCTAGAACTATTAAAACTTTGCAAACGGTGTATTTTTACCAAATCTGTTGACAGATTCACAATTAGCTCTTTGCAAAAAAGACACTGAGATGTCATCTCTGAGAGTGTCATTCATGTCACACTACTATAGTTTGATTTGACCTTGAAATTACAGCGATACACTGAAATATCCACTAAACAAAATTACTAACAAGGTGTGTGACAATGTTTAAAATCTAATTCACCAATACAGGTGCATGAAGTATTCATATTGTTATTTTAAAAACAACTTTATGCTCACCCTTCTGTAAATCAAAAGGAAATGGAGGAATCTCCAGTTCCAAAATTCCTCCATTCCTTACCTTTATCTTTTTGAAGTCCACTGGCTTCCTAATCAATTCATAATACTCTGGTAGTTCCTTCCTCGACGGGAGCTGAATGAACACTTCACTTAGCTGCCGTCCTGAACTGTTGAAAAACAAAGCCATAATGGAAAGAATTACTACAATTTTCTTACAAAATACAGACAATGTAATAAGAAGAAAAAATTAAAATAATAAAATAAAATCTCAGTTTTTCTTTCAAAGAATTAAAAACCCAACCCTGGTTTTTAAATTTGGTACAGATAATTAACTTAAAATTTGAAACTGTTGTCCTAATGTATCATTAATACGTCGTTAACATCTAATATCATTAGAGATGAATATATATGAGAGGCTTCATGAAAGAAGAATCAGGATTTGCATTTGAATTCCACACTCTTTTGCTGAGTACACTCTTATTGTTTTGTTGGTTTTGTTCAGTAATTTTTAGCAAGTCTCCCTTCTGTCACTCTTAAGTTTGTCTTCTTGATCACTATATAGTTGGTCTTGTAATTCCTCATGGTAGCAAACCATACTGATTTCCATTACACTATATGCTGACTGCTATTAGACTCATTGTTACAACAACAAAAAATGAGTAGCTTCTATTGATGACTATTGATTCTATTGCGTTTCTGGGAAGATAATTTCAACTATATTGAAAATCGCTACTGCCATTTGTACTTCTTCATTCATTTGAAATAAATTGATAGATTGTCCATAAAACTTTTATACTCTCGGAACATTGCCTATAACTTAAAAGTCTCCAAATTTTCTAAGATTCCCATACTTCCCATTGTTTATCCTTTTTAAATAGCTATTGTAACACTTTCATATTGAGGATCTTTTTAAAATCTTCTTACTTGTCATTTTGCAAGTAATACATACCTGTAAGTCACCTTGAGAGGAAATGTGCTGATGACACTTAGAGGCTTAGTTGTTTCTGTGTTTGTTTTTTGGTTGGGTTTGTTTCCCCATGTGCATGTAATTTTTCTCACAGAGTAGCAGAAAAAAGCCCTCCTGTGAAAAACTGCACACAGTATTCACAAGCATTTCCCAGTTCACATTCATATGCTTCCTTCGCTCGCAGCTACTCCAGAAAGACCCTGTTTTATCAGCTGAATTTTCAGATAGTATCTCAGGAACAGCAAACTCCACAGGAGTTGGGCAAGAAGACTACGAAGTACTGGTCTTCACCTGCGTTTTCTCCTGCAGTCACCCACCAGAGCAGTGTAGGATCTTATCAGACACTTTTAACTAAAACTCAGTTGAAGGCTAACTGAAGCAATTCTGCAATGGAGAATAAGGATGATAAAAAGCACAAAGCTAGCAACAGCTCTGCCCTTTACAGAAGTAATGAAAGTTTACTATACAGTATGCATTTCTTAATGCCCGAAATAACATCAGTATTTGAGAAGGTACTGTTTTTCTTATTGACTGATGGATTAATGAACAAGCAGGAATAAACAGATTTTCCTCATTTCCTAACTATCTGGTGCTCACCTAATCCACGATTTTTTACTGTTCTCAATTTGGTCCCGGGACAATGCTGCTCCTTCCATCACAGAGAACAATCATGTAAATACTCTAATTGCAGACTTCTAATCAGCGTTGTCCTACCAAAATCTTGGCACCAACTGTACACTTGTGTGTGAGTCGCAGCAGCAGCAGCCCTTGCCTACTCAGCAGTAGCTGCCAAGCTGCCTCCTTGGTCACAGCAAGGTTCTGTCACACACCTGAGTGCACTGCTGGGTGTGGCCGCTGCAGGTGAGACAAGGCAGTGGGTGTACGGTGCATCCCTGTCAGGGGAGAGGACAGTGAAGTATCTCTACTCCATACAGCTCTTGGGATAGATACTCATCGAGACCACTGGCACCTCAGTAGTAGCTACAAGCAACTTCACCCAACAGATCTAATTTATTTGGGAAGTACCCTGTTACTGAGAGAGAAGAAAGCATAAAATGGCCAGGTAACTGTCACATCCAGGTCTTACTACTTCTCTCCTGCCAGCAAATAACTGTGAAATTCTGGCCACTGCATCTGCCATCTCCTTTGGTACGGACTCACAAATTCATTACTGTCATACTTCCTGAGTTCAAGTGATTATATAATGGATTTAAAGACACCAATCTTGTTCTCGATCTGTCAAGTGTCCACGTCTTGCTGCAGGACAGAACCTGTTTTCATTACAGAATGCGCTCTCAAAGTGAAACTGGAAGCAATATAAAGAAAAAGCAATGCATTAAATACATTCTACACAACTGATTAAACTATCATGTCTCTCTTATTCCTTTGAAAATTGAGGATTTTTTTTTTCTTTTGTTCATAAAGGGAAGTGTTGAGCAGTAACAGCTGCAACTGAGATCAACGGAATTTCTTCTGAACACATACAACACTATGAAAAGCAGCAATGGGATCTCTGGTTCCCAAATGGTACCTTAAATTTTAAGTTTTTATTCCCTGTTTGTAAAATGAGAATACAATGCTGTGAAAGAAGTTCGGTATCTGCAAAACATTCAGATTCCTTAGGAGCACTATAAAGAAGCCCAGGGGGAATTTAACTATTCATTAAGTGATCAGTGCCCACCTTATGCAAGGCACTGATCTTGAGGAAACGCAAAGCAAAACAAAGATGTATCCTGTTGCACCATTACATGGTACACTGTAAATTACCTGCCTGCACCTTGCTACAGTATGAATGTGGATTAGTTATACAGAAGGACTACCACTACTGTGTTTTAATTTCAGCAGCCTTAACAGAAATTTCTATTTGCGTAAAATTACTAAACCACTGATGCTGGGGTTTCCTCAACTGTGTTTCAGAGTCTAATACTGCACAGAATGCCTTCAGTAAAAAGGAAACAGCCACCAATAAACTAATTCTGATTGAATTTTAAAACACGTTTAGCCTATTTGTCCTACTGAAAGAGCTCCTGATGATTACAGCTTTTAATCTCATGGTTGTATTTTTTTCTCTTTTTACATGCACACACACACCCTTATATGGTATTTTATATTAAAAATACAACTCATAAATCATTAAACAGCAATATTCTATTTTCCAGGTGCAAAACCAGCCAATTGTGATTTGTTCACACATTCTATTAAACTAAGAATACCATAGAAAGCCCTCAAGCTTTAGCTTGAAGTAATTAATTACTGAAAATCATTTAAGGCCATGAAATAAAAGGATTAAGGGCATGACAGAAGACTACAGCCTGATTTTGTCTACTCAGATCAATAACAGCTTATTTTGTTCCATCATTTTTACAGAACCTTCTCTCACAAAGAAGTATTATCTTGCATTCCCTTTGTATACATGCATCCATACTATAAACAAATGTGATCTTTTCTAACAATCTCAAATTGCTGTGTTGTGGATACAGTAGGAGAAAATTAGTAATTATTAATACAACTCTGATTTTAATCCTTTTGCCCACTTATGTAATTAGAAAATAATAACCACAACAACTACCACACAAAAATCATGCGCAGTAAAAAAAAAAACAAACCACCACTTATGGTTGCCTAGCAACTAGCAGGCTACGTGCTGAAAGGAAGAAGGACCAGAATAAATTAAAAGATCTGACTGTGAAAGAACTGTGAGTGACAGTTCACTGCTACTGCATCAGCTCAACATGCTAGTCCCATGTGTCCTCACATTAAAAACACTTCCATGCCGCACAAGTTAAAAAAGCATTAAGAAACACTGCTTATTTAAAAAATGTTTTTGCTTAGAAAAATATTTGTGTGCAATGTTTTAGATTTTCTCTCATTTCTGTCAAGCTGCTTACAAGATGCATACAAGCATATAATTCCAACGTTTTAGTCAGTATTGTCTTCAGTGAAAAGCAATGCAGGAACCTCATTTGTATGAGGCTCCTTTTCTATTTGTTTTCCCTGGCAGTATCTGGCCAGAAGCAAGCTGTCACAGGCCTGTTAAAACTATACTACTAACAACACTCCTTCTTCTTTGGAATCAGAAGGAGAGATAACTATGAAGCTGAAACTGCAACATGTTCTCATATTTCTGGCAAATTTTAAACTTCTAACAAATAATGAAATTCAGTTTAGAGTGGGTAGAATGAAGAGTCCTGCATGCTTGCCCAGGACAGAGTGCTCACAAACAGAACCACGGCTTGAAAACTATAACTTTGAATCAAATGCAACTCACAAAGATGCTATTTAAAAGAAAAGCACGTTTGGGGGAGGAGAATTACAAGAGCTGATCTAGGGATTTCCAACAGGAGCCCAGCTATGTAGGGACATGATTAACTTTCATCAGTGTTTAATGGAACTGACTATAGTAGTACATGGTAAACCTGTCCCTATCACTGTAATGGAAGTAGGTAGAAATAGTTAAAGATGTAATTCCTAGGTTTGACATATGGCTATGTACTCCATAACTTGGGCTTGGATATAAGTAAGAATTATTTACTTTGTGTGTTTGAATACCCAAGAGTACCAGTTGGCATAATTAATTATTAGTTAGATCAGTAATGGCTAATTGCATTACTCTCCATTTTACAACAGTTAAAAACTGGCAACCTAAGAAAACAGCTGAAAAGACTATGAATAAAATCCATTTCACATACAGAGAAAACAACCTCTCCCTGAGCTGTGTCATCAAAATTATGGGCATGATTTCAACATGTTGGCTTTAATGATTCAGTGATCAAAATGCTGAGCACCACAGACAGGAGTAGTCTCTTGCCAAGCAGGAAAAAGGCACAAAACCTCCATGCTTCAATTCTTTTATACCGTTATTAGAATGTGGTCAACAGCTACCTGATACCAGGAGGAGACTTTGTGAAGTTAACTGGTACACCATGCAAGTCCTTACTTTAGATCCATGAACAGATTAGATGGCAGGCAGAGGACAAATGAAATCAGTGTCTGGAGCAGAGCTATCAGCATCCCGGAACTCTTGAATTCAGCTGTTGTTACTAATGCAAAGTTAACACAAACTAGCGGTAATATCAAACTGGCACCCTGACAGGTAACATTAAATTCTGATGCAAGGCAGAAGAAAACAGTGGGTTTGTGAGGAAGTTGAAGGATTACAAGGTATGAATGACAGAATCATAAGATTATTTAGGTTGGAAAAGACCTGCAATATCATCCAGTCCAACCATTAACCCAGCACTTCCAAGTCTCCCACTAACTGCCACATCCTCACACCTTTTCAACACCTTGGGAATGGCAGTTCTACCACTTCCCTGGGCAGCCTGGTCCAATGATTGACGACGGTTTCATTGAAGCTTTTCCCAATACCTAGTCCAAATCTCCCCTGGGGCAATTTGAGGCCATTTCCTCTTGTTCTGTTACTTGCTGCTCCAGCACTCCAGCACTGCCAGAATGAAGTATCATTCATTTTCTCCACTTAATTTTAACAATCAGGAAAAGATAGCTACACTTAAGCTTGTCTTCCTCTAGAATAAACCATAAAGATAAACCACCATAAGGAAAAAATATAGTTTAGGAGACTAAGCCTGCATGTGTATGATGCAGATCAGCAGCTGGGGCTCCAATCTGGCAAAAAAATTCCTTATTCTGAAAAGAAAATCTATAAGCAGTAAAATGGTTCCTTCTTTTAAAAGGCTAAAGCATTTTAAGTGGACATACAAACTACTTTTTGTGTGCCTAACTGATTTGGTGGTCCCAAGCAATAGGATGAGAGGGAACGTGCAGATACCGATGCACAGGAAGTTCCACATGAACATGAGGAAGAACTGCCTCACTGTGCAGGTAACCATCCACAGTAACAGACCGCCCAGAGAGACTCTGGAGTCTCTCTCACTGGAGACATTTAAGATATGTCTGGAGCAACCCTGTGCCATGTGGCCTGGGAAGATCCTATCTGAGCAGGGACGTTGGACCAGATGACCTGCTGTAGTCCCACCCAAACTGACCTATTCTGCGGTTCTTTGATTCTGTACTGTGAAAACATAACATATGATTCTATGATATTCATTTCCATGGGCATTCTTCATTTTAGAGGGAAAGAAGGACAAATTAAAAGCATGGGAACTGGGAAAATGTGTGACAATAATGCTGGATTGATGCATTGCAACTTGCTCTCTTTTAAACAGGTGTTTTACTCTGCAAGGTTAGAACAAGGTACAAGGGTGTAAAGCCACTTAAATCTTAGTTTAAGAAGTAATTGCAACAAAATCTTAGTTTAGTATGTACTGCAAATGGAGTCTGCAAAGATGATATATACTTTACTTGGGAGATATACTTTACTTGGGAGAATGTGCAACTGAAAATGTTTCCAGGTCTCTGAATCTGGTGTCTTGGTATTGTAAATAATCACCCAGAATTTTTTTAATAAGGAATGAAGGCCAAATCTATCTAGTTATTTCTGCCCCCCACCACTCTATATGGAAAGATAACAGAACTCTTAATTAATAACTTGTATGAATTAATAAATGCTTCCAGTCATACAACCTTGTGACCACCATCTTGTATTTTTACATATTTCTACACTTCCTGTGTTTATGCTTCCCTTCTTTCCCAGGTGAATTTACTTAGAGCAATCATCTTCCCCTCTTCAAGACAACTTGTTTCCTCTTGTAAGGCTCTCCCATGCTACTTATCACTGAAGTAATTATTTACAGTTGTCTCAGTGTAAACTAATCTTTCTTGAATGGAAAAGCATTCAAGTACTGTGTACTGCAACTCAGATGCATTAACACTATCACATATAATGACATACACTCATAATGAGTATTTCCACATCCACATAGGCAATAGTGTCATGGGTAGGCTCCTGTTTTCTTATGTCTGGACAATACTGATGGATCATAGTTGGCTTTGATCAATAATTTCTCTGCCCTTTTTCTGTCAGTACCACTTGAACTGACACTTGAACCAGAAGAAAAGTTTCTTATTTTTGGTCTGTGAGTACCATATAATGCACTCTGAGGTACAGTACTTCATGCCATTTCTTTTACTCCAGACCTAACTTGTCCAATCTGCTGTGATTATCACACCACCACTGATGTTTAAATTTTGGCCAGGACACTGCTCATTTTTAATGCATATCATGAATATATTTTGACCTATGCCAACATCAATTCTCCAAGAACTTTAGTGGTATCTTCTTTCCAGTTAAGCAGCTCTTTTTTTAACAGTGCCTTCAGTTAGATACTTTTACTTTCTTTCACTCAGATTAATGAACTTACTCAATAGATCTCCTCTCTCTTTCCTATCAGCTTATAATGTTCCTATGATACCCTAAAAAATGCTTTAGCAAAATCATAGAATCATGTAACAGTTTGGGTCAGAAAAGACCTTTGAAGATAAACTAGTTCAGCTTCTCTGCTGTGGGTGGGCTAGGACATCTTTCACCAGATCAGATGACTAGAAGTCCAAGGATTCTGATCATCTTTTCTCTCCTACTTTTGCTTCATTACAGATCTATTCTCCATTTTAAACCATTATAGATGAAACCTAGATTAGTTCAGCTTTGCCTATGACAGCAAAGCAGTGTAGAATAGTACAAAAGGATCTGCATCTGTAGTACCACTACATGTCTCGTGGTTTGATACTGAAAGCTGAGTAATGAGAGCACAGGTGTAGTTTAAAAAGGTAGCAGTGACATCAATAGTAATTTTTACTTAATGATTTAGAGCATGTACCCCACAGTTCTTCAGACTGAGGTATCAGCTGTCTGTTTCCAGTTTAACAAAGACAAACATAAGACAAAGAAATGCCTTTTCTTTACGAAAATACGAAGAAAATCTTGAAGCACATCACCCAATACTGGAATCCAATGCAAAAGAAACTGCAGGAATCAAGTATGGTCAACTTGACAATGACCTCAACAACTCTCACATCAAAGGCATTCAAGCCATCCAAACGGAACATTCTCAGTGTCTTCCACCTTTGTCCTTTTTCTATTTTTATTAACTATACTATATGGGACACACCCGAGACACTGTAATTTCAAGAAACTAATGCTGGCTGCCAGTCAAGTCAAATCTCACTGCAGCTTTCTTCTTCTTCAGGGTGTCTCTAACTCTCCAGAAATATCCAAAGAAAATCAGCTTTTACTTGTAAATTGCTCTCTAAGAACTATTAAACTTATTGTCAATGGAATGTTTCATTAAAGTCAACATTATGCTGGGATTCACGATGGGAATAAAAGGAAATTGGAGGATTGCTAAACTAAACTGCATAAGAGAAAAATCTAAATTAAAAGGTTGAAATTGCACTGAGGACATGACAGAGATAAACAGTCAACTGACCTCAAAGCTGACTTCCACTCTCTTGCATGGAATTCTTTAACTGAGGTTTACAAGTACTGGGACAACTACCTCTGAATTTCCTTTTTAGAGAATCATATGCTGCATTTCTCCACACTGAAAATTTACCTCAAATATTGCTAATATGTCTGTTTACACTAGTTTCGATCTTCACAATTAAGTTTGAACTGTGCAATTACTATTTACTAGAGCTTATTGTTTGTATTATTGAAATCTTCAGCTTTCCTTGACATAGACAACCCAGCCAATTTTGGTGGATGTTTTTAAGGATGGAAAGGATGGTACTTGTCCCCAGATGCTTACAACTAAAGTTAAATACTAGACAGTTAGGAAAGCATTTGGAGAATCCTTCCCTGTATCAACATTAGGCAGTGTCACCGCAGAAAAGCAGCCACCTAGCATTTCAGATTTTTGTGAGCACCACAGATTTTACTTCAAAAAAAAAACCAAACCACAACTTTAATAAGAACAGAAAAGGGGTTCTGTATTTACAAGCAAGTCTTCTCAAAAGCAAGGGAAAACATGAGACAAATACGCACAGACTTAGTAGTTTAGTAATGTCTTCTTTTTCCTTTTTTCGTGCTGCACAGAAACTGCACAGAACTTACTAAAGATTGTAGAATTGGCTTGACAAAGTAACTCAGGCCTAAGTCAGTAAGATTTTGGATGGGTATCACCTGACCACCTTTTGGGACATGGCCAATTCTCTGTAGTCTGGATGAGCCCTCTGGACTTACCATAAAGAAAAGATGAAACATCTTTTAGCACTGAAAATTTAAGCTTAAGACAAAGATGATTTTAAGCATTCAAATACTAAATACATGAAAACCCATTTTTTTCCCCAGATGAAACTCATGGCCTACTTTTCTTCCAATTAACCTGTCCCTCTATACTTGCCCCAATTGCCTTCATACACACAAAAGCCCAGAGCCGAACAAACATGAACCCCCAACAAAGCTGAAGGGTTCCATCACCTAAAACCCACTTAATCCTAAAGCTGCAAATCCTGAAAATATGAATTGAACTCTAGAGCAAAGTTAACCCCAAATATTTTAATATATTAAAGTTTCCTGCTGCCTAAATTTGTAATTCTGTTCTTTCATAGTACTGGGTGGTTTGACGCTACCTCACAAAAAAATCAGAATGCAGAAACCTGGAACTCCTCTGTGTAACTTAAGAGCACTGAAGAGCTCAATTTAAGAGGCATTTTTAATTCCTTACAGAATAGAGCTCCATACACTTTTAAAACTGGGAACCAATTCTGTCTTGCATAAACGTGGGCTCCTGGGAGAGGAAACAGTATGCTTTGTCACTACGTAACAGCACAGTTGTTAACTTTTTTTGACAGATATCAGATAGGAACTTCCTTGGGCACAAATGTCAGGTAAAAATCTTTAAACTTCCTAAAAGCTATCAGTTTATATCAGTAGCTATCCCCTACTGGAGGCTAGCGGAAGCAACTTTGCTTGCTATTTTAAAAGTGAGAAGTAGATATCCTGATCAGAAGTGCTTGGCTTCAGGAGAAGGTTCAAGGCCAACGATCTAAAATGCAGACATGCTTCCTTGCAGCCCTGACTGGAATACAGGAACTTAAAACACTTCTCCCTTCTCAGCTACTCTGTTAGTTGAGAGTCACAGCAAGCTAAGTACACTGAGATTTAGTTAGCTTGTTGCTCATCGTATTTGTTGCTGTGAATGCTGTTTGTGATGCAATAAAATACTTTTCGATGTACTCTAGAAAGAGCCCACAGATCACAGAATGGTTCATTTTAACAGTTATGTGCAAAAAAAGTCATGGATCACAGCAGTATGTGCTTTACCAAGTACCACCCAAACTACCCTTGTAGACGCAGAGGCAGAACAGTAGCTCCAAAAATGGGCAGAGAGCAAATTGCATATTTCAGTCACAGACTGAAAGTTGCTTACAGACAAAAATACATTGCTACACCTAGGTGCAGGTCACCTAATGCAAATACTTCTTAACTTTCCCTGAATGCATTTAATATTAATTTAAGGCGCTTATATGTTCTAAGTAATTCAGTGTACAGCAAAGAAGGGATAAGCACAAAAGAAGGCTTTACCGATTTTTAGCAGATATAAACTGAGTTAAAATGCAACTTTTGCAATCAAGTCCGATTCAAAGACATGAACTAATTCTCAATTTCTTGCTCATGAAGCATAAGTGATCTGCCATTTGAAAATCTGCAAAATAGAAGTCTTCAGATGACATTTCAGATTAGAAGGAATATTTTTTTCCTAAAGTCCAACTATTTAGCATATTTTTATGCTGAAAATGGGGATTTCTTGACAAACAAGCTTCCATCTCTGATGGGGACAACGTATTTTCAGTATTTCTGTATTTTTTTTCTTTTGGCAGCTCTCATGCTCATGATATTTTGGGCATTCTTTCAGTCTTTCGTTGTGAGACCCATGTAAACTTGAATTAATAAATCTGTAGCTACGCCTTTGAAAAGATTAATTTCAACACATGCTGCACAACTGAAATGAAGGAAAATCCTGCTCAAGCTGAATGTTCTTAACACCTGAGCAGAATGACTTCATTCCTAAGCAGAAGCTCTATGCTTACTTTTTTTTTACTTTTAAAAACTGTGTTTCAACAACTTTCTATCAGATGGGTATTAAAAAAAAACCCTACAAAGCATGAGACTTTCAGGATCAGGCCCGAGGACAAATTTTCAGAAAAGCCATGTTAGCAAGTCTTCCTAAAGACTGAGAAAATGAAGCCATTATAAAATGTAGAGAGTGGTATCAGCAGGGAGGGAGCGAGCACATGCAATAGAGGTAGACTGTCTTCAAGCTCACCTATCCTTGTAGTTTATCACAGTATCAATGATAGCATTCATTTGTTTTGTCAGTTTGGGTGGATTGGGTGACAACTTCTCCGCAGGAGGTCTGCCTCTTCTTTTCTTTGCTTTCTCTCCATCCTCCTTCCCAGAATCTTTATCCACGTTTCTTCGTCTCTTTCGCTTTTTAAGCCGGACTTCCTCTTCCATTTCTTCCAAATTGCCGTCTTCAATTGCCTGATAACCATGGATTCAAAAAGTATGATTTTTAAACAAAAGAAATATTGCAAAGGGAAACAACAAACTGTATTTTAAAACAACAATAAAAAAACCCTGCAACTTCACGGGATGCAGGTAATTCGACTCAAAATGTTCAGTTTATTTATAAACAAGAGTACAACAGAAACTGAGTTACTGACAATCAAAGAGACACTAAACATTAATTTGTCCTAAGGATTCCACTATCACCTAAATACATGCGTTGTTTATCTGAACCTTGAATTCTGCACCAAACCACAGTTTCACACATAATGGCCTGTGGTATTGTCTCAGTAAGTGTACAACAAACATTCACTTTTTCACATCAGCATTAGTTTTGGGTTGCATGGTTCCATGTAAAACAGACTTTGATACCATATGTTTTCAAACAGGACAGTCTAAATTGTGCTCGGCTCCCAAAACCAGTTCACAACAATTCTTTGTGCATACACACAAAACAGAGATACTTTATGCAGTAACAACTCGTCTTCTCTTCCAGGCCTTTTAAGCAACTTTTAAATCATCTAAGTGTTAAAATCATCTCTAAAATGCATTATTTTCTTCTAGAACAGTAACCATGAGGTAGGCAGAAGTACTGACAGTATAGTGGTATGTTGTAAACAGCACTCATAACACGGGATGCAAAAAACCCACCCCAAAATCCAAACCGTACACACAGTCACAACAATGAACACTAATTTCAATTGTTTCAATTACCTGGATGTATGCTTTTAACCAGACCCAGCAGCTCTGCACAGAGGGGTAAAAAAATTGCTACAAAAAACCAAACTAGGAATAAAGGGAACCTGTTCGCACACACTATCAGGTCCACGTCATAAAGCAAGAAGCTGAACTTTTCATGACTTGAGAAAGCCAACAAAAGAAAAGAAATAAAAATACCAGGTTATAAGAGAAGTGAAAGTAAAAATAAAAAATAAAATAAAACAAAAAAATCTTAAAACTAAGGCTTTCTGATTAATGCTTTCTCAGAACATAACTGATATTGATATTTGTTGCTTTTGCTTCTCAATATTGTCTTGAGTACATGCAAATGCTAATCAATCCTTTCTCGTAGCTGAAAGAGCTCTAATCCTAAGGCAATTACCTTCATTTCTCCACAGCACCAAACATGGCTAATATTTATGATCATGTGAGCATAACAATCAATATTAAAACGTGATTGCAGCCTAGACATAATTTTTCTCAATTGTGTACAATGTCTCTTCAAAAACGTCTTGTGAACAAAACCTGATGCACAACACAAAATAACCAGGCATGTTTAAAAAACCAGTGGGATTTTGAAATCTGTTTCCTATGCATCCTCCGATGTGCAAACCCACAGACAAACACAAAAGCAGAATCCTGAGAGACAGCCTGAAACTAGGCCTTAATAATCAAAAGACAATTTACATCATGCTTCCACAGCATTCAGATATCCACTATGAAGGAGGCTCGACATCTGATGAGTTAGGAAGAAAAGAGAAGGAAAAATAATCTGCACACAAAATCATTAATATTCATCTGGCTAAAGCAGGACACGCACTATAAACCACTGAGGCTAATGAAGATTAAGAGAAGGAAATTTCTCTGCTTATCTTGGAAGCTAGAAAAGCTAATAATAAATACAGCATGCAAGGCTGTCAACAGTTAATGTCATTGCTCTCCTCAAGCACTCAGTTGTACATTGAAACACGGAGAACACCGACTTTTGATGTGTTACACACCTACACATGCCTGTGATGTAGTTCTACTGAATCTTCAAGACGGCAATGAAAAAGGATATTTACCTTACCACTATCAGCAGGCCGGCTATCGGAAATCACAGTTAGTGGGGATAAAATTAACAAGCCAGCAAAGCAGCGAGCTGCTAGTCTCTTCATCAGCTGATCAGGAAAAAAAAGAGAGCTGGGGAAAGGCTATGTTTTCATATACAAGTAATTTTATTTTACTGAAAATTTAATACTGAAAGGATTGTGGATACTGAAATCTGCTGTTTCATTCTACCTACTACAAGGCCTGAAGCCTTCCTCCTTCAGCCGGTTTTAATATTGACAACTACTTATCATATTACTCCCCTTATTATTCTAGGCATTCAAATTAGATTTTTAGCAGGGCAGTTACTGATTCTTGCTATCATTTTAATAATAATAGCACAATTAGACAATTACACATGTGATTTTAAAACTGAAATTGGTTGCATGCATTTTAAAGACGCATTCATTACAGAAAATGTATTCCTATTTCTCCACAGCGAACAGATCAAGTTTTGGTTACTGAAACTGATACAAAAATCTATTCTGATTTACAAGAAATTAAAAAAAAAAAAACCAAACCAAGTCATCATTCTGTTAACTTTGGTAACATTTTGCTGTCCTTCAGAAAACTTCACTTAACTACAACATATTTATATTTTTGCTTGCTTGACAGATTTTCTACCACCAAAACGAAATCACAGTGGTCCTGTCATCACAGAGTTTATTAACATCTCACTTTAGCATTCTGTATAAAATTCTTGCATAGAGTATGCAGTATTTTGGAAAATAAACATTAACAAGAAGAAAATATAAAAGTGAAAAATTGGGATTTTTTTTAATATTACATATAGCAATGTAGTAAAAACAAATGATAAAAATAAAATCCAAGTAAACTAACATACACTCCTGCACTCTTAAGATTAATGACTAACAGGCAGCAAATTCATTGCTAGCAAATTACAAATCCACCATCAAATCTTAAACTACAAAAAATCAATCAATTAATATATTAAGCTTTCAAAATTTCTGTGCACGAATGTAAACTCAGACAGCTTTAATTTAGGACCTTAATGACCCCACTTGAAAATCAGTCTGACAATACAAGCAGGACTAAAATGTTGCTATTGTGACTCTTAACATTAGTTCTCGAGGGACGAATTTGTATTTTGTATATAAACAATAACATTTTAAACTAAACCTATATGATTTATTCTGTCTCAAAAGATGGCTTAAAGCTGTAACATAAATCAATTATCAGAGAGATTAATGCTCTGTGCATATATCTACACATATGATCCAAGCATGTGTGTATTAGCAACAACATATTTATTAAGCTAATTTATCTGACCGAGCTCTTTGTTAGAAAAGCTTAGTATTCTAGGCCTTAAGTGCCACACTGAAGAGAATGCCCTTCCAAACCTTTACCAGTATGATAATGATACAAATCCCAGGCACAAATCTCCAGTTCCTGACAGATGATGGGCTGCGTGAAAGTGCAAAATAACACAGACATCTCCCATGCTCAAATGCCTCTGGATTAGTGAGGTGAACAGCAAGGGAGTCAAGGAAAATGGTACACTAATAAAAATTTAACACTTTCCTCCCCTTGAGAAAACTGGACAAAACAGTACCAAACAAATGTCTGGACACCTAATTTTTCTGAAAGACAGCTGTAAAAATTTAATGTCGAATTCTGCAAGTTGTCAGGCATCTCATGAAAGGCAAATACACCAGTGAAATATGAGGACTCAGTGTTAAGTTCTTTATTGACAAAACGTTCCTGCTTTTCTGACCCATGCTGCTGTAACCTAGTCCACGTACACAAAACAATTTCTTTTCTAAAGAAGTAAGAGCATGCTAATCTTGGATTAAAGAAATCAAACTGTCTTCCTTCAAAAAGAAGCTTCTCCCTCCCAAGAACAAAAATGTATTTTTCAGGAGGCAAACAGAAGTTACTTCTGAGACCGTGTGTCTTCCTATTGCTGCTTGCAATTAGATTTTCACCTTTCCTAAAGGAAAATAGGTTTTTTGACGTGAAAGTATTCTTAGCGAACATTGATACAACATCCATGCATGAGCACCTAACTGAAACAAAGTAAGGATAAAATGCAAACTGTTTCTTTTTGCCATTTGAAGGACATTACAATGTATTCTTAACATCTGTCCTGTATTACATAGCACTGTGACAAAACACCTTTCCAATTCAGAATTACAGATGCAAATGAGGACTAAGCACTAACAGCTCTGAGTTTTGCTTCACAACTGTGTTCTGCAAGTCAGTAATTGTGTAGGCCTTACACAACTAATATGTTTTAAAATAATTTTCCAGGAATCAGGTAACTTAAGTGTGGTCACAGAGTGAATCAGTGGAGGTGCTCATCATAAATTCAGCTCTGGTGTCTAAGGTCTGTCTCGTTTAATGGTAAAACACTGTAGTACATACTTACTTTTCCTTTGATTGGAGATAACTATAGTACAGTTATGAGAAAATTCAGACATAGTGGAATCTATTGGTACTACTTATAGTGTAAGAAACTGGACACACAAAGCAGAAGTGGTAGGGAGCCATGTAATAAGCCTGCTTGCTGCTTTTCAGATGAAATGGGACATGAGCACAGAACATGCAAATTCTTCCTGCGTCCCTCTCCAATTTCACCCTTAGTGAGATGAACATTCAGAAAACTTGCCACATCCCTTCAGGCATCAATGCCATGTGTCTCTCCAACTTGCAAAGTTGAGAGTATTGTAACTAACATTATCGTGTGAAGAAATACCCTAGCATGCTAATTAAACTCAACTTTTCAATAAAAGCGCATGAAATATAGGTGAACAGAAAGAAGTACACCACCTTGCCAACTCCCTGAACATAAATACTAACCCAATCATCCAAAATTTCCAAAAGAATGAGCTTTTATGGGAACAATAAATAACAGGGCATTTTACTGACTAGTGGCCAAACGGCACTAAGTTTAAGGGTTGTTAAGCACATAAAACCAAAAAAACATGTCAGTAGTGCAGTAATGAACAACAGATGACTGCTCTGCAAAATGAAATTCACAATTACCATATTAAAAGAGAAGAAAGAAAGAAAAGAACCCTGTGGACAGCTAATAATAAACACTGAAGGCCCTAAAATGACATCTACCTACCCTTAATTTCCCTCTTCAATATGATCCTTCTTGGAGTATTGTATTGATATTTCAAGGGAAGTTCTCCTGTTTTGTTTTGGTGTTTTCTTTTCTGCTATCTTGCTCTATTTGAAATCCTACCATTCTTTATTTTACATTTGTTCTCAGATTAAATCTGGCAACCAATGAAGACTTCAGCTTTCCACACTGCAGTTCACATTCTTAAACACATCTCTTCAAAATTCAGTTCTCTTGCGTAATTTTTTACCATTAACATTCCTGACATCTGGAACTGCTTCTAATTTCCACATGTTAGAATTGTTTCTTGGCTCTCTAGAGCAAGTTGCCTTACAATGTAATTGTATTTTGCTATGCAACAGTACAGAGGTCAGTATACTACACAGACTGTGAGGAAGAACGCCATTAATGCATGACAATTAGATGAAAAGGTTTAAGATATTCTATCAACAGTGCAATGAATAAATACCTGAAAATAATTATAAAGACTAATGAAGAGTTATTTTAATTCAATTTCCCCTCCTTGTTGGATATTATTGCACAGCAGATTTACCAGTCTAGTTTTTCTGGAACTAAACTAAAACACAATACAGACCAGAATCTGTCAAAGGCAAATAATTAGTGACTACATCCAGTTTTAACTTGCTTTCATAAAAGTATTGTTTTTTCTACAAACTCAAACAATATGCAATTATTGCAAAAACATATCAACTTGTAATACACGGTCTTCTTAGATAGGCTGAACTTCCACCAAATACAGTAAATTAGTCCTTCAACCATATATTCATTAATCAGTCTGAAATGTTGTATCACTGAAACTAGCATCTTTTTAAGAAGTGGGAGAAGATAGACTGTTTTCTGCTTTGCATTTGAAAATTATTAATAGTTGCTTAATTATTTGCACTGAAACTCCAGCTGCCTATATTTAATTAGACATTAAGGAGAACAATAAGGTAAATTATAGTTTTTTCCTACATTTTGATTTAAAGACTAATGCCAAAATGACCTGATACGACCATGCAAGAATATGAGTTATCTTTAAAGAGAAATGGTCTCAACCAAAGTAACAAAACATAATCTTTAAAAAAAAAAAAAATGTATTGACTTAAAATATTAATAGGATCAAAGCTGTTACATTCAGTGTTTTCTTTCAGGTCTGAGAAAATTTTTTCAGGCCAAATATCCTAGTATTTAATCTTGATACAAGATATCTTAATGCTGAAGCCTCATCTTTAATATGATAATCATTAAGTAAAGCACCATGCAGAGTCAGCACCAATAAACTCTCTCTAAGTTAGGACAAACCCTACTGACAAGCATATAAAATTTTCTTCTCTTCAAAAACGAAATCCAGTTTAAAAAAAATTAAAATCTGCAATTAGTCTCATTCATGCCTCCCCCAAAAGGCAAATAGTGATTTTAAATGGAACTTCTCAAACTGATTTTGCACTAATGAGATTTTCAAAAACTTTGGCGACAGAGAGATTGAAGAGCACAACCAACTACTCGTGATACCAGGACGCACTGCCTGCCTGTTCAGTGAGCACCACCAAAGCACTCCATTAGAGGGAAAGAACTGGGTCATAGAAAAGAACAACTGTATTATGCTGACTATAAAGATACTTTGCTTAACCGGTCAGAGCACTGAGAAAATACATACTTACTGTCAAGACCCTGAAGAAACTACCAAAAATCATCACTATTCTGTGGTCTGCATTTACTCAGCCACACTCTGAGAAGATCTACAGGTCTGTAATTGTCTTCTACAGTTTTCAAAATATCTTGCTAAGAAAACCTAATTTTAACAACCTCTTGACCAAGCCAACCTCACCTAGGAGCAGCAGAAAGAAAGGGGGGACATCTAAAAAAATTCTATACCAGGAACTATTGATATCATCCTCTTACTCTTTATCATGGAACTTTTTGTTGTGGTGGGGTTTTTTGTTTGTGTATCCCAAATCTTCTTCCCTTCATTTTAGAAAGCTAAATTGCCTGCTGAAGAATTCTTGTCACTTAAAGTAACAGTCTTTTCTGAACACAGGGAAAAAAATACTCTCCTTCAAGACTGGAGGACAATTTATAATGGACTTGTGAAATATTACACAGGAAAATTGTCAGATGATAAACACACATACTCAAAAACGGATCTAACATCAGCATTTCTCAAGTAGAAGGTATCCTGAGTATTTCAGATTGCCTTCATATTGTTCAGAACCTTACAGCATATTGGTAACTCAAAGAGTAAGTATCATTAACAGACTGCTATTAGAAATAGTTGCAAGTATCTTTGGAAGTAGGATTAGAAGTAAAATTGAGAGATGGAATGAGATTTAACTAACTTAAAAAAGACACTGGAAAGACTGTAATGAAAATACTGCAGGCATGTTTCCTGGCTTCAGATTCACAAGCAATCCATCTTGAAGTAAAATTTACCATGATAGAGATGCCTCAAATTTTCCCCTTTACCTTGTTCACTATGTCAGAGACACAAAAGCTTGTTGCATAGACAAGAACCTGGAGCATTTAGTGACTGGTGTTATTCAATGAGGAAGTGAGAATGGGGAAAGTTTCTCCCTTTTAAAATTTATCAGCATTTTTCTCCCTGTCTTGTCAAGAATTCTGATTCAGGAAAACTTGCTACAGGAGTGTAGAGAACTCTACACTGACAAAGGTATTGTGAGATAATTGGTACTAGAGTTATACTTTTTCTTAGACAAGTACATTATCTTCCCTACAACAAGGGGCAAGGAAAATTAACTGCATGAGAAAACCACCTTTTCTGATGGACACCAGGAGGAGGTGGGTGGCATGGGGGTGGTGGTGGGGATTACTTTCCTGATTTTTTCCTAAATTCCTTTAAAATAATAAGCTTGGAATTTAGTCAATACTAAACATGTTTCTGTCATAGAACAGGTGTTCTTTATTTCCCTGGCATCTCAGAGTTTAGAAGGAGAATAGTATCAAACTTGTAATAGCTTAGCTTGTACTGAGGGTTTTACTTCCGTAACTTCCTTCTTTGGTCTAAAAAAATCTTTCACTGGAGGGATATGTTGTTCTGTTGTTCTTCTGAGCTAATTTTTTAATTCCATTTTTGATGATATGCTAAAATAGTTGATGAATTAGTTTAGAACTTATAAACAAAGTTTAATTTAGTAGTATTTCTGTTCACCTACATTCCATTCAGGCTCACAGACTAATGTCACAGAAGAGGAGGAAATATGCTGCAATGAAATCATGCAAATACGCATCAATAGTGACCAGGTCCAAAACCAAGAAAAAAGAGGAATTCAACATTCCAAGGATTTATCATCTCCCACTCAGGTAAGATGTTGTTTGTTTTACAAGGGAGATCATGCATACAAAACCAACCATTTATATCTGACCACTAATAAAGAGTTACATAGGATGGCTTCTTTTCCAAGTCCTGAGACAAGTATTTAGAGCTCCCGTTTACCTTGTATTTCAAAAAATACTGTCATGCTGCAGGTTTCTGGGTAGTTCTAAGCAACGTTAACTTATCTTTTTTCCCTTGACATTTATCTTTTCATAGACATGACATTCTTCTGTTGTGTAAAAAATAGGAAATCTTTACTTTGTAACATCACCTACTGGCAGACTAGCAGTGTGGATGATGTTTTGCAGCTCATAATGCAAAAACAGACTTCTCCTGTTTGATTTTATTCCTTATGAAAAAAATTCTTAAAATTCAATTTAAGAATGGGAATTAATGGATTTCAAAAAATTATTTTTGAAAAAATTTCCAGGCATTTAGCCTTTCGAAATTAAAAAAAAAATTGTCTCCCTTATACTTCTAAGACCCTACTAATTAAATCAGAAAAATTCCTGGTATAAAGACAGGGTTTATACCCTCCTCAGACCAACTCTTTGCAAAGAAACTGCAGTCTTGGCTCTTTCCAGGAAAGTGCTTCCACTGAACCTTGCAAACATTTGCAGCAACAGGCATCTTCTCTATGGTAAAAATAAAATTGACAATTCTAAGCACTGGAAAAAGGTAAGAAGACATTACAAGCTCTTGTTCTGCAACATACTCAACAGCAGGATACCATATCTTAGTAGAATGTTTCCTATAAAGAACACGATGCCTTTTCTTCCATTATGGAAACAATACAGGTGAGGACTAAAACACAAAGGGATGATTAGCAGATTTCCTGTGTGGAATCACTCATTTTGAGATAAATCAGTAGTGTTAGCATAAGTTAACTATTTGTCTCTCAAGTAAACAGATATTCAGTGGTGTCTTCTAAGTTACTCTGAAAAACAGTACAAGTTTTCTCTCTTTTTGATTAACAGACTAATAGACTAACAAAAGGCTTCTAATTTAAAAATGAGCATAATTTTTTTGTGCCTTGAAACCCACTGCTCTTAATAATTTAACATGAGAAGCTTATAGTACAAAGCTTAAACTCGCACTTTTATGCATGTCTAAGTAAACTCAGCTACTGCCAATAGTCATACCATCAAGTATTTCCTTTCATATGTTCTTCTTCTCTCTTATATTTAAGTATATTCACATATTCTTAAGCAGCAATCTTTTATTCCAAGTTTAAAATGTGAAACATAACTAAATGGGAGCAAAATTGAGACAATAAACTCAAAACAAAAGAGACAAAATATCTTGCAAAAAATATGTGAGAAAAAAGTAACAGCTTTCAGAAACCACTGTACTTTAATCATTTTTCAGTGGATGTTCACCAATCTCTTGTATCTACTTATTCACAGAAAACAGCTTAAGGGTTTTTCTTATAGCATGCAAAATTTGGTTTAAAGAGCTATCATTATTAATGTAAGTACTCTGAGGCAATTAAGAATGGGAAGCACAGTGTTAAGAGAGCATGATATGACAGAAATACATGGCAAGAGGTTAGAGTACTCACTTCTTGTGCCAACAGAGGAAAAAAATTTGGTTACAGAAATAGATTCTATCTAAATAATAAACATATGGAGGTAGCCCTTTATGAGAATTCCAATATAGTTTTTTAATAACTTAGAAGAATTTGGAGGAAGACTGCATGGAAGGAGGAAGACTGCATGGAATGAAACTAAGCCAAACTTGGGAAAATTTGCTGAGAAAAGCTAAATTACATATATCTTTTATGTATTTTATACCAAAATACTATGTTGTGATGCTAACACTTTGAGCAGTGATGCAATGAGTTTCATGTCATCAGGATGCTTCTAAAGGTGCAGCTATCTGACTGTGCCAGGACTCACAGTAGAGCTTGACCCTTTAATATGCATATTATAACCTAAAAGTAAAAATCTAACATGACTAGTATCTGTCTTGGAGGCCTTTTTGTTCTTCTGAAATAAGCTGCAATGCAAAGCACAGTATGATGAACAAAACCTACTGCCTAAGCAAACACTAACCAAACAATACAAAGATTGCTGAAAAGCCAATGACTTAAGAGCACGTGAAGTTTCACAACAAAATAACGTATAATATAGTAGAGTAGAGTAGAGCAGAGTAGAGTAACGTAGAGTATAGTATAGTATAGTATAGTATAGGTGCATATACAAAAAACTAAAATAAGCAGCAACCAAATTCTTGGTTCTGCATTTGAAACCCAGGTAAAAATGTCAGATGCAACTGAAAAGAATATATAATGGATATCCATGGAACCATGATTTGTAACCTGCTAAACATGCCAAATTAAGAGTAGAGGACAAAATTAGATGATTGTGGTTAATGGAAAGTTTTTGCAGTAATTTTTTTAAGGTTAAAATTTTACTGCTAGAATAAGGAAGTACACTATGGTACTCATCAAGCACGGTACTTCAGGATGATCCAGGAAGCTAACTGTCAGTCACAACATGCCTAAGCACTGGCTGAAGAGTTTTTGAGAAATTCAGTCTGAAACTTCCCTGTTCTTCCCTATCTGTTAAGTTAGTTCTACCATACTTGTCTACATCCAAGAAAAGACAATTTGCTATCATTTAAGTTGCTACAGAAGTAGTTTCTATAGAAGAAGCAGAGCTCTGCATACACACACCAATCCATCAGAAGGATTACTTTTGCCTGTATGCGTACTGCACAAAAAACAGCACTGTAAAGCCTTCCATCACCTCCTCAGGTCTGCCTTCAGAAGACGGCTTTTTACAACAAAGGTATCTCAGTTTGCCTTGGATGACAAGGCAAAACACTAAATGGCTCCCTTTTCGGAGTGAATAAATACTTTGGCCACTGATCCATGTTGCAAATGCAAGTCAATATATGAAAATGTATCAGCTTTGTTCAAAAACTGATAGGTGACAGAAGGGTTAGCTACTGCATATCACCTATCATTGTTACTGTCATGTCAGAGAACATAACAATGCAGTGGACCCAAATATTAAAATGTTTGATGCTTCTTGTTCCCTTGTCACGTGCCTGCAGCAAAAATAAGGTTTTAGACTTCTAATGCAGACTTTTGTTCTTGTGAGTTTTGTGAATTATTTAATAGTTGGTTTTGTTTCAGAGTAATAGAATATCCCGAGTTGGAAGAGACCCACAAGGATCATCAAGCTCAACTCTTGGCCCTGCACAGGAGCACCCGAAGAGATAAACCATGTGCCTGAGACAATTGTCCAAATATTGCTTGAACTCTGTCAGGCTGGTGCTGTGACCACTTCCCTGGGGAGTCTGTTCCAGTGTCCAGGCACCTTCTGGGTGAAGAACCTTTCCCTGATATCCAACCTAAACCTGCCCTGACACAACTTCAGATCACTTCCTCAGGTCCTGTCACTGGTGACCACAGAGAAGAGATCAGTGCCTGTCCCTCCTCTTCCCCCCACAAGAAAGTTGTAGATTGCAATGAGGTCTGCCCTCAGTCTCCTCCAGGGAGCTGATCTCAATTTTGACCCTCCATATGAAGAGTATTTCTGGCATCTTAACCACAGGGCGTAATTCTTCTCATGAAAAATCTTGCACTTGAAACAGTAATGATATAACAAAACCTGAAACCCAGATTTCTAACTCACAGCTTCCAGGCTATATAAAATTGGTATGTCAGAGGATACAGCTATTTCAAAGAAAATGAAGTTTCTTTTAGTCTAATGTTAACAGCACTCCCCACATTTTTTAAAAATAAGTACTTCTACGGCATTACCATTTAACGTTTTCTAGAGGCGAACAGATGTACAGTTCCACTTGAAGTTATGTTAATATGTGTTATGGTACTTTACGTGTAACACTGTATAGTCAAAATCACAGACTAAAAAAAAAAGAGAATCCTATGAAAGTATGGCACTGTTTTACTGATAACCAGTCCTCGTAAATAACTGTTCAGATTTCCTGACTTCAAGTCTTTATCACAAAAAAAAATAAAATTATCAAACATAAAAAATTTCTTTATGAAGAATATCTCTGAAATATTGAAGAAGCATCTCAAAGTACTTTTTTCATTTCCAAAATTAATGCTCTCAATCCTGATTCCACATTCTGAGAAAAGACAAGAGAATTTCTGAGAAAGTCACCCAGTGTAAATCAGGCTCTTTCCTTTATAAACTAACAAAGCCATCCTGCTGAAATAGTGAACCAAAGCTATCAGGTAGATGCATTTAAATTCCCTGTCATCCATGAAAAACCAAGAAAACGCCCTTTCTACTTCACTAGTTTTAATTTCACTGCAATGTGAAAGTACCCTTTTTTTCCCTTTTCATAAGTAGATTCTGAATTAAATTTCATGAAAAGGACATGAAAGATACGTAATAAGTACACAGGATATAAACACGGCTCAGTTCAATGAGGCCTTGAAGTCATGTCCAACTTTCTAAACTTTCAAAAAGCAGTTTCCATATGCATAAAACTTACCTCAGCCTCACACTGAACATTATAAAATAGTACCTGGGGCATTCAGATGATTGCTGGTCACAAAACAGACAACACCTTAAGATGGTGGACTTTTTAATCTTCCAGTAACAGTCTTTTAAATGTGACTTGTTTTCCTGAACTGTTTAATAAATTCAACTGGATCTGCAATTCAATACTACAGAGCAGGGCTTAGATCACAACGCAATTTTCTTCAAATGTCCTGCACAAATACTCACTTACTTGATTGTTAAATAGGTTTAGCAGCAACTCAGGGAACTTTGCAATTGTAAACAAAAACGTTATAGAGTAGAAACGAAAAGAGAAAACCAGGGGTGCAGGAGTATCACGTACGTGCACTATGCAGATAAACTATCCGCTGGGTAAAAACCACTGGGTAAAAACTTGATTTTTTTTTCCTAATTCTAAGAATTTCAGCCTCCAATACAGACTAAAACAATTACAGACTGTAACGCTAATTTTACACACAGGTATTTCAGTACTTACTAAAGACTACTTGAAGTAGTAGTCTTTGAACTGAACAATAGGCCTGTGCCAAGGGTAACCTCTAGATGAACCTTCCCACCAAACGTTCTATGTATCCACTAATTAGTGAAGTATTATTAGCAATATGACACATGAATCTGCTCACTGGTGAAACATGTATTTACCTTTCTGTATTTAGAAACCAGATAAGGCCACATATGGCTTTGTTTGGGAGCAGAGGATCAATGACAACTCCCTTGGTTCCTCCTTGAGCCCTGGTCAGGATTTGGTAAAAACCCAATAGGAGAATAAAACCAGGTGTTCCTGCATTGGAAGTAATGGTAGCTTGCTTACTATAAAAGCTGGGCTACTCTCACAGCGAAGTCAGAAGCCTCGTTGCCTGCAAAGCTGGATGCATTGCAGGATTTCCCAGTTACTGGGCATGGTTCTCCAGTCCTTGACTGTGACACCTTCGCCCAGGTGATATGTGGATCTGGACGAAGGGTAAAGTAGGGTAACTGTAATTTTTCTTAATCACTACAGGCATTTTTTGTAGTAATGGTTATGGGCATTGCTTAGCTTATCCTTTTGTGATTCTTTGAAGTTTTCCATTATAGTAAATTACACTATTCCTTAAATTGCTGTCTGTCTCTGACCCTACACATCAGCAAAACACTACTGTAAAATCAAATTCCACCATCCCAGTTTACAAAAATATGTCTTAAAATACCTTCCCAGTATTGATTCTAAAGTTATATATATAGAAGTGAAGCTCTCTCAGAAAACACAAACCTACTTGAAAACTTTTAGTAATTTATACCAAGTTGCACCAAGTTGACCCAACTTTACTATCTCTACTATCAAATCTAACTGTTAACTGACTATTAGAGAGTGTGTAAAATCAACAAGTTCTTTAAAGTTCCAGTTGACGAAGAAACAGTTGAAAACATGACCCAAAATTTTCCTGCTAGGTAGTTTAATTTATTATACAACACAATATATATACAATATATATTTAGTAAGCATAACAAATAAAATTTATGTCGTGACTGTGTTAAACAGTATTCACCAGATATTCTGTATGAGTGAAAGCCAGCACTGTTTTTAAGTAAGATTGACTAATTACCAACCAAATGCATGAATTTCACTTACAGTTTTTAGATCAGTAAAACAAGCAACACTTCTGCATGTCTTCATGACATAAATGAGACACTGCTAATTTTGTACTCAGGTATGTTTCCCTGGTCAACGTATAAAGCTATTTCAAATTAACAGGCACAACTAGGGAATAAAACTTTATTTATGTCACCTAGCCAGCAATTAAACTGCATGAGAAGCTGACACCAGATGCAACTGGTCTTAAGGGTCTTTTACCTACTCAAACAAATCCTGTGTTTCTTGAAGCCTATCTTAGGCAATTGAGTTCTTAGTGACCCCTCTCAAAAACAATATGCCATGGGAACCAGCAAGGTATTTTACAGTTCTTTTAGACGTGGTGCAGGGACAGAATCTGCTAGAGCATGAAATACTTCCAGAACGTAAATGCTTTGCAGGATCAGGAAACAAACTCCTCCTTCCAGATTTTTTTAAAGGAAATATGGTTGTCATGCCAACGGTCAGAGAATAGCAGGCTGCAGCGACAGCTAGTGATGAAGGCCGTTTCTGTCTTAAGAGTTTTCCCGGGAGACTGTCAATGAATTACAGGCTGTTCTAGGCAGCAGCACAATCTCACTAAATACTGCCTATGATCACAGGTTTGGCTTCTGTATTTATTTTGTCCCTTGCTTCCAAACTCAGGTACTTGACCTCCTAGCAAGAAGGGAGCTGACATACTTGGTCAGTGTACATGCATGCATACAATCCTTGAGGGTACTGTCCTTGAGGTTCTGCTGGGATCTGCCAGGACCAGAACTACAGTCTCCAGTGTTGTGTGTATCTGCAGAGGGTTCAGGCTCTAACTGAAAAGGAGCCAGTACATATTCCACAATCAGAGCTGTGGCTGCTGAATGAGGCAAACCTCCTTCGAAAAGATCTAGTCAACTCATAAGACATAAAACAAAAAGAGACAGCTTAGTACGACACACCAATATTAGGAAGCCAACTTACTGATCAGAAATGCAAAGTTTAATTCAGAAAACGCCATTAGAAGATAGTTATGAAGCTGTAACAGTAGCCACAGCAAGAGAAAAAAAGTGAGGGGCATTCCTCACTGCTGGTAAAGAAATCTTCTTTTGTAATACTGCAATAAAAATAGACCCATGGTTACCTTGGGAGAATGGCATGACACAGAACATAGCTAAAAGGGTGCCTTATGAATTTAAGTATCACTCTTAATTCCATTTCAGGTCAACTGATCTGAAGTGAAGTAACTGCATCCAAGTTAACATGAAACAATTAATTCACAATTTTCAAGTGCTATGTATGACACTATTATAGGTTACACTGAGGAAGCCAAAAGATACAAGCAGTTATAAAGTAGGTAGAAGTTTATGCTTATAAACTATCTACCACCTTTCTTATCCTTATTAGTTAAGTATTTCCTTGACTATGTTATACACTATTATTATGACATCTTCTAGAGATGTCATTACAGAAAAATCAAACATATTCTCAAAGACATAAAAGTGATGCTGTTGAGAGGGCAATGGGTGTGACAAAGAACTCTGTTTCACACACATGGAAAGTAAGATAATGAAAAAAACTTCAGAAAATTTTACTTGCATTTCATTATATACCCAATGAGGTACTTTCATTCTGAATGTGCAGAAGCAATGTTACTTTATAAATGTAATTCCACTGAAGAGACTAAAAGATATTAGTAGTTCTTATGCTTTCATTTATTTCATCACACCCCCACGTGCATGTGAAAGCATGTTAAACTATGTATACAGTACAGTTATAGTAGTGATTGCAACGCACCGTGAAGCAGTCTGACTTCAGGCAACTTAGCTAATTTGAAAACTTGCTTAATCACTCAATAGACAGAAGGGAGAATAATTTCTCTCAACAGAATAACAAGCCATGGTGAAAAAGGGGTAGTATCTGTACCATCTTGCCTAGCAGGGTTTCTAGGCTGGCCTCACTAAACAGTCTCAGAAGCAAACAATGAAAACAAGTATATGGGGACCTGTTAAGAAATCGTTTTCAGAGTAGTCCTTTATAACTTTTTATCAAATGGTCCAGCACTTCAGTGTTTTTAGTGTCTTTAGAAAGACAGAATAGAAGGTATGCCTACTATATCTCAAGAGAACACCAAGCTGACCAGAAGTTCACCCAAGGACAGGCTTAAAATTCAGAGTAATTTTGGTGAAAAAAACTTGGAAATTATTCAACAAGGGCATATGCTAAATCCTCTTAGGAAGGGAAGATTGACTACATGAAACCTGATTTTGAAAAGCTGGCAAGGAAATAGAGTCACAGAAAAGGATTAAGGTCTTACACTGGATCAAAAATTTAACATGAGTCAATACTTTCCATGTTAGAAAATTTATTACTGGACTGTGAGGTGTAAGTACCACAGAAGTTATGCAAAAGAACTCCTCTTTATTCAAATGACACTGCCTCTGGAATTCTGATGTCTAGCTTTTGATCAAACTTGTAGAAAGATGTCAGTCACATTTAGAACAACTATGGGAAATCAGTGAAAACAGTCAAGAGATTTAGAAAACAGGAACTATGGGAAAAGACTCCATAAGCAGTGGTTGTTAATCTCATGAATGTACTCAACTGGGAGACAACTCTTCTATGACACAAAAAAGTGTTAAAAAAAGAGAAAGGTATCAGTCTGTTCTGCATAAGTAGACTTATTAAGACAATGCAATTAGTTTAAAATCCAACAGGAAAATTCAAATAAAATATAACAAAAAGCTGAACAGTTAAAAACAATCCACTGTGGACTTCTAAGTTCACCGCTCAGGAATGCCTAGAAGAGGTCAGATCCTGAACTTCTATTATAAATGACAGGACTAGATGATTCTGCATGGAGTATGAGAGGGAGAAGATGATTTCTTTAAGGCCTATCATTCTTTGCAGTAAAGCACTCAAAACAAATATTACAGCCAACTCAAGACACAAACTCGAAAGCCAAAGCTAACTTCTATGCTGCCATAGCCAGAGTGTTTCATCATTAAAAGAAGTAGCTTAAAATGCCTCTGAGTAGATGTACACTATACTGCAAGCGCTTCCATTGTAGGATAACTTAAATGTTCAAGAATCCAGACAGGAGTTGATGTTTCTACATCTTTCTTCTTCACTGACTACTTGAAGATGTCAAGTATCAATCCCCTGTAGTTTCACAGACTTACTTAAAATTACGGCTGGTGTGCAATTCAAGCTTTTTCTCCCCTTTTCAACAGATCTGTACTAGCTCTTAGTACAGTATTGCACAAAGCAATCTCACAAACATCCCATTTGAAACTAAGTAGGTAAGATTTTTACCTATCTTTAGCAAATTATACACAAAGCCTACACTGTATATTCTTGCTGGTATTGTCTGTAATTATTCTACAACAAAACTTACTCTATAAAACCATGTAAATTAGTTGTGCACTTATAATACTTTATTTATAAGTTTTGGAAATCATATAATTATCAAATTTCTGAAAAGGCTTTCCAACAATCATTCCTCACCTCTTTACCATGCTGTTGGTACCACACTGAAAAGATACATGCATTATTATTCATTGAATGTGTATTTCAAAGAACAGCAAGCGACAAAATCCCAGATTTGGTGTAAGTTAAGCATAGAATCTTCGCTTTCAGGTTTTAAATTCTTAAATCATTTATCAAATGTTTTGATCTCAGTGGAGCCAGTAAATACTCAAGACATGGAAATTAAATAGCCTGAGAGAAAGAAAACTTAAGTGAAAATTTCTGAATTATTGAAAGAATTAAATACAGGTATTTAAAAATATAATAAGCTTCTGCAGCACAGAAAGTCTTAATATACACTTACTCACAGTTTTCATGAACATTAAAGAATTCTTCATGTGTCTGAAAGACGATACTTACAAAAGTGCCCTGAAGATGTAAGATCAATGGAAATAAGAATAGTTCCAATAGAATGCTACCATAGTCCTGATTCAGTATTTAGTAATGCTGATTCAAGTTTCTGCAATGCAGTTGAAAATTTACTTCTATCTTCAACATAGCAGCAGAAGCTGGATAATGAGGATATTTTAGGCCTAAATTCTACGCTGTGCTCTTCCTGGTGCAGACTTCAAAATGAAAAGAAAAACCCACCACAAATGAATAAATGTCAAGTGAAAAAAACAACCAACCGAACAAAAGGTACAACCTACCCGCAGCCATTGTTTCTCTGTGAGAGCATCACTGTAGTCCACATCCCTGCGTTGACGGGATCCTCTTCCAAATATTTTCTCTTCTTCTTCTTCACATGTAAGCCTTTCGACTTCAGCATCATCCTTAATAATCCAGGATGGTAATTCATCCTCCTCCATCAAGCGGGGTTTACGTTTAGGGTTTCTGGCATCCTCCCTGCGACGATCCATGTCCATGCGCTGCAATGGCAATTGGGAAAGAATAAAAAAGTTTTAAAGGCAATTATTAAGTGAACCATGTCAATACCTACCTGTCTAATGATACTTGAAACTATAAACTAAGTCCTTCATGGGCATCTCCCTTTCATAACATTTCTAAATACTTCTAAAATGTTACTGTAACAAGAAACTACACTCAATTGTTCATTTTCAGTCATATTCACTACTTTGTAACCAGCTTTCACTGAAGGAACTACAACATACAGCCAAGTGACACAAAGAAGATCACAAGAACAGTGCTGTCCCCATAACATTTTACTACTACATAACTAAAAAATACACGAGTTTTCTGAGCCTGGATATCCGAAGAAAATTTAACAGTTGGTATTAGAAACAAAGAATCAAAGGAGAATTAATAAATTCAGAGAAAAGTTTATTTACACAGAATGAGAAAGCCAACATGCTCGAACCCCTGAATTTTTTTCTGACCTTACGGCTGTACTGGGCAAAAATCAAAACACAAAAATATCAGATTAGGTTAGGTAAAAGTGTTAAAAACATTAGAAGGTAATGTTAAGACTTTCAGCTGAAATGTGAATAATCATTCATTTCAAGTATGGTGAACAATGAACTCAGATGTGGATACGGAGGATACATTCTCATGATCTACTGCAGATTCATCAGTGAGGTGTTCTATAATCCTCCTGGGGAAGCATCCACTTCTATCAACTATACGCTGACCTGGCTTCCTATGGTCCCGTGAATTGCATCTGCATATTTTTAAGTACCCAAATCAGGTAATATGAATATGCATTTCAAATAGGCCTTTTGAAGAGTCATACAGTATTTAACACTCAGTAATCAGCTGCTAAGCAGAGAAAACAAACAGGCACTAACACTTCAGTTTCATATTTTAAAAATATTATGTAAATAGATGGGCATCAGAATTGGCTGTAGCATCATAAGAGGCTACTTCTTTGGCCACTAAACCTTCATAAAAACCCATTCTCAATTACATGCAAATGTCTCCCTTGTGTGCATGATGCTGCACTTAACACATGATGCCAACTAGACATATCATCCTTTTACAACCTTAGTCAAAACACAGACATGCATGAATTCAGAGATATTACCTCTCCAGAGGGACAACTCAAACCCAGCCAAATTTAGAAACTGAGGCTTAGTGATTACACCATCAAATATGCTGAATCTTCTCTCCTCCTGGCACTTTTCAAACACAAGCATTTCTAAAATACTTCCTCAGGAAGAGCATCTTACAACTTGTCTTCATCATCTTGCCTTGCACACTATCTGATTTCTAAACTTGGTGAAAAGCAGAACGCAAGATGTGTGTCTTCAGTCTGCACTCCAACTACATTCAAGAAGCAACTACAAATACATGTGGAGTTTCCCTATTCCCCATTTCTTCAGACAATACTGAATGGGCTGTGCAGCCTGTAGTTTTTTACAGCGGACTTCCATATTTCGCCTTTTAAATAACATCTCATTCAATTTGAATTAATTTCAAAAAGGGTCTCATTCAAGTCAAACATGTGACTTGATTAATTGCTAACATGACAACCAGAAAGCTGCACTAAGAGACAGCTCAAATGGGATAAATGAAATAGATTTCTCTGTTATTTAGCAGAGAATGTGAGTGAAGTCAGAGAGATATTTCAATGATATTAAGTACATTAAGTCAATGCTGAAACTTTGTAATTTTTCCCTGATAACCATGTTTCTTTGCCTAACACAAAGACTAAACATTGAGATAGTATATTATAATAGCTGTTTCCTGATACAAAAGTGCTTGGGAAGGAAAATTAAAGACAATCTCAGTTAATCTGAGATATCAGAGATACATACTGACATTTTTTTTCTGAGGATACTACTCAAACCATATTTACATCTGGGAAACCACCTGTGGTTCTATCTTCCCATTTCTTTCCAAAATCTGTGTTTCCAAGAGAGATCAACATTATTTTTATATAACTAATAAAATAATTGCGCATTCACTGTCCTCAATAAGGCCTAAATGCTAAGAAGAAAAAAAGCCCTATGCTACCAATACTTAGACATAAGCAAAGAACTTGAATCTTGGCACACTCAAGGCCTAAAATTTCCCATTTAGAAAAACCAGAGAGCACTGCTGTCTTGTGAATGGTTATCTTAAACCTTCCAAATTACAACTAACAGAGTCCTTGAAAAAAACATCCAAGCCACTTGTAAAATCAGTAATTTATACACTCAGTTCTACTAGACTGCCATTTTGGATTCAAGGAGATGAACTGTATCAGCACTACTGGAGTTTTGGTACCCCTTTGGCCTTCCACTTGAAAGGCATTTTCTACATCAAAAATCATGATGTTTTAATGTCTTCCTTACTTTATTTAAGCAATATTAACATTAAAAAGAGCCATTTTTTTTTCCCAGAAAAGTAACTAGTTGAAGTACTCTTACGAAAAGACAAGAGTTGTACAGATCACATAAAACCACTGATTTTTCTCTGGGTATTTTCTAAATTTTTTTTTACTATGTGAAGCCTCTAAAAGCCACAGGAACAAAGTCCACTTGTACACACCTTCTTCCTGAACAGTGTATTTAGCTCTATAGCTACATTTCAGGTCCTGTATCAAACACCACTTCTAACCTGCGAAGTGACTACAAAAGAGCTGCTCATGGAACTGATCTCTCTTGTTGATTGCTTTGGAACTGTTCTCTTCAAACAAGTAAAATACATGCTTTTACACACCTAAGACTAGTTAAATGAACAAACCTAAACACATTTTCTCTTTGGTATTGCACTATCCTGAATTCTGATTACATATGCACAACTTTAAAAGGGAATGAGGTGGCACAGGTATACTACAGTAAGGAGAATACAGACTACCTTTTTCTCTTTATCTGACTATGCAGGACTTGAAATATTGATGAGAAGACAAACAGCTCTAACTGTGAAACTTGCTTTTCAGATTTTTTTTAATAAAGAAATGGTTTACAAAAATGAAAACCAATTTTTATATTAACAATTTAAAGTATTCTTAGCCATTAATATTTAACTACATTCTTTCTGGCTCACTATTTTCAAATCCCTGGCTTTCAGAGTATGTAGGTTTGCCTCTTCAAATTTTTACTACCTACTACCAACTCCTTACTTTCCCTTAAAAGCTTCCATGTAAATTAATACGAAAAACATAAATTCAGCCCACACAGCTTCATAAATGACTTGGATGCAGGACTTGAAGGGATACTAAGCAAGTTCACAGACATTAAAAAACTGGGAGGAGCTGGTGACTCCCTCAAAAGCAAGGAGGGACTGCAGAGAGACCTCAACAAATGAAAGGACTGGGCAATCACCAATCATACGAAGTTCAGAAAGGACAAGAGCCAGATTCTGCTTCTGGGACAGGGAACCCTGGATGTACATACAAATTGGGGAATGAGATATAGGAAAGCAGTGCCACAGAAAGGGACCTGGGGGTCCTGGTCTGTGGCAAGTTGAACATGAGTCAGCGGTGCCCTGGCAGCCAGGAGGGCCACCCTGTCCTGGGGGCATCAGGTACAGCCTCGCCAGCTGGGCAAGGGAGGGGATTGTCCTGCTCTGCTCTGCACTGGGGCGGCCTCACCTCCTGTGCTGTGGGCAGTTTTAAATAACATCTCACAGTATAAGAAAGATATAAAACTATTGGAGAGTGCCCAAAGGAGCACCATGAAGGCCTTGAGGGGAAGCTGTATGAGGAGCGGCTGAGGTCACTTGGTCTGTTCAGTCTGGAGGAGAGGAGACTGAGGGGACTTCTTTGTGAGGGGAAGAGGAGGGGCAGACATGATCTCCTCTCTGTGGTGACAGTGACAGAACCTGAGAGAATTATCTGAAGTTGTGTCAGAGGTTGTTGTTTAGGTTGGGTATCAGGAAAAGTTTCTTCACCCTTTGGGCACTGGAACAGGCTCCCCAGGAAAGTGGTCACCAAGCCTGTCATAGTTCAAGAAGCATTTCAACAGTGCTCTCAGATACATGGTGTGATTCTTGTGGTGTCCTGTGCAGGGCCAGGATTTGGAATCGACCCTTGTGGGTCCCTTCCACCTCAGCGTCTTCTGTGATTCTGTGAAAATTGTCTTCACTCTAGGCTCCTCAACTGTTTTACATTAAATAGCCTTCAAATTTAATAATAAAAATTGAAGCAAACAGACATAAATTCATGGATTTCAACCATGGATTAGTTCTTTCCTTCTTGGTCTGTCCGAAGAAGAAAAGAGAAGCTCTTTTCCAGCAGCAAATCCACTTTCATGGAACTCAGGGTATGTTCAGTCAATAATTCAGATGAAATTATTTGAGTTTTGGATCAAATCGCCACCTCTTGGTTTATGTCATGTAAATCTCCTTACACCCAAAACACTGATGGAAAGTTTAGAAAGACAAGTATCTGTAAGAACTAATTTTCTGTGCAACCTGGCTTTAGTGTTCTGAGATAACATTTAATGAAGTTTAGCACAAAAGCACTAAACTCGCAAGTCAGGAATAACAAAAGAACAGTCATATGGGGTAATATGGCCTTTTTGCAACAGTGTACGTGAACAATTGTCACTTCTGTAAAAAGGGCCTCTGCACACTTTTGCAACAGCAAATTTTTACAGATGAATCCTTGAGCAGAAGATGATGAGGGACTAAAAACCTGTGGTCCTATCAGTAGTTGTTTCCGTGGACACCACCTGATAGACTTCCATTTATGCACACAGGAGTTCTGTCTTGTTCTACCTTGCAGAAAAAAGCAGCTTCTGTAGAATTAAAGGGCATGGTGCTTTACCTTCAGAACTTAAGCACTGACCTGTACTGGTGTCAGTGAAGCTGAGAGGTCTTCTAGCAATCCTCAGATTGTACAAACACTAAAAGGCATTTGAGTAATTATTCCATCAGTGCTGCAGTAGCATAAACAAAAAGGGAAGTACTAATAAAAAGGAGTGGCTCACATTTGAACCACTAGCTCTATTTTGGTAATTCTTTAACAATCGTAGGAGCAGAGATGCAGCTAACTGGATTCTTGACAAAACCATCAACAATATCCCAGTTAATTCACCAAGAAAATGGCATTGTTAGTCTACTAATTTACTTCCTTGCTAAGTTCCTGAAGTTGTCCCTGCCAATATCAACATCCAAAAGTAAGAAGAAATGTAGAATAGTAGAAGTATGCTGTAGAATCAGCAAGCCAAATTGTGACTAACATTTTTGCACTATAAATCTCTCAGGTTGTGTGAAACTCTTCCTCCAGATTGTCTCTGTTCCACTGACAGCAAGCATCTCTGAAGTCTTTCTGTCATTTGAGGAACTCTGTATTTAAGCAGACTAAACTTCTTTGCTCAGATGAACAACGCAAGTAAATAAAACCTAGTTCTCCAGTAAAGTTGTGAAAAACTCGAGTGACAAAAATGTTAAGGCCTTTGTTAAAAACACTAGAAATGATAATTTATTTATGATTATACCATCCTTACCATAAAGAGATCAAATTCCTCCTCACGTCGAGCAATCATCTGATTCAGCGTCTCATCATCAGGAACTTCATCTTCTTCCTGGTTAGAAAGATGGATAAAATTATTACAAAGTACTCACATGCACCATGAAGTAAAAGGCTCCACGAGTTCTGAGCTCCACTGATCCTCTTTCGCTGACAACATATGTGAAGCACTTAAACTGAAACTAAAACTTTTAAAGTGTTCAGCTATTCAGAAATAACAAAATAACATTGTAAGAGTGACAAATGGGACTTACTACCTCCTTCAAAATCTGAGAATGAGGAAATGAGCAAATACACAACCAGAAAATTTTGGGTTGTGGTTTTCCTGGGTCAGAAGCACAGTTAGTGCTTTGGTTAAAATGGATGTATTTCTGTTCTATTATTCTACAATATTCCTTCAGAAATAACATTCTACATTTTGAGGTCTTTCCCATCAAAGCAAGGAGAATGAAAAACTCCTGATTAAATGAAAAAAAATGAAAATAACCCTGCTGGATCACTTTCTTTTGACCATTTTCTGCTTACAAATTGAGATCTGAACATTTTACTGCAGACAAAATGGATATTTCATAAAAACAGAAACAGACATTAGAAAAACAATTTAGTACAGTAGTGTTCAATGGAAAATGTTAAAGCTGAAAGTTATGATACCCAGTTTAAAACGAAGTCCACGATGTTCAGTCTTCCTCCCTGAATTACTCTGAAACTACAGCCAACAGGTCACTCTACATAGGGTTTTCTGAACCTATATTACAGTATGCTACACACCTATAATTCTTCCTAAAAACTCATGTTTTGAACCCAGTTTAATGAGAGTATAGAATGCTGCATGTAGCATCCACAAAGCTATTGTTCTGTAGCTTTTCTTTCAGAAATAAAGAGTAAAGTCATTTATACTTTATAAGATCCACACATGTTATCTTTCCTCCAGTGTCAGGATTTTCACACATTAGGAAAAAAACCCAAACAATTCTCATTAGTGTAATTCTCAAGGAACACCTCTGTATGTTAATGAAGATATAATTTAAATTTTAACATGAACCAGGCAACTCGGAAAGTCATTAAGAGAACTAGTTCTTCTCACTTCTAGTCACTGCTCCTTCAATGTTCGCGAAAAGGAAGTCATGTGGTTACACACACAGAAAAGAAAAGATTCTTTTATAAACGTGACCATCATGACAGTCCCACATATTTCCTTATTATCTCAGAGTAACTTTTGACCTGAAAAAGTAAGTGATCCCACAGCAGAAGCTGTAACAACAGTGTTCGTATTACCAGTAGTTAGGCTGAATAACCCTGTTACCAAAGAAGATAGGCTTGGCAGAAGAAAAAATTATAAATAAACTTGAGTGCCAACAAAAAATTACTCTTTAAACAAGTTTCTTCTAATCACTTGTCATACATTGCTATTATTTTAATTATATTATTCTATCTTTCTAAATACACGAAAATTACCTCTCTACTTTATCTAGCACTGCTAAAAGAAAAAAGAGATCAAACAGAAGAAAGAAAAATAAGTGGTGCCTTGATGTTGAACTTTAAAAAAACTACTAAAAAGATATGAACAGAACATAGTACTCTACATAAAAGTATGAAAAGTTGAAAGCATGCTTAGCATGGGAATATTTAACTAGATGATAAGTAAACAATATCTGTGTTAGACGTGCTAGTCCATATTTGCAAGTCAAAGTTGTGTCAATATTGTTGATAATTTAACTTCTAATTGAGAGATTTACTTTCTTCCCATCAATCTCTTGTTTGATATTCAGTGCTGCTGCAATGAACGAGTAGTGGCTGACCAGAGCAAGACCATGCAAATTCAATTCCTCTTAGTTCTCAAGAGTTTGAGTGTTCAGGCAGAGTTTTGCTCAGCCTCTGTTCACAAAAAAAGTATTACTTGAAAGCTTCAGCTAGGAGTCAGACTGCAACATCAATGCTTTAAAGACTGATGCTCAGCTAAAGCAAATAAACCTTTTTAAAATCTGCTTACTTCAAGATGGTAGACCAAGTATATTTGAACAACACACAAGAAACAAATTGTTCTGAAGTCATCTACAAAATAAGGCACATAGGCCTGAGCTATAACCCTGACTTCTGACTTTATCTGTCAGAAAAATGCTTCAGAAACAAATGTACACCTAATTTTTGAAAAAATCACAGGATTACTGAAAATGTCTGCTAGTTTCAAGTTAGTCTATCTACTCATATAGGCAGTGTGGGCTGCTTAAGAAGTACAGGTTTACTTGATCAAAAATGGTACATACATATCACCCCATTTCTGCATTAACACCACAAAAAAAAGACAATTACTGATAAAAATGTTTGCTGCTCTTCTTTAATTTCTATGAAATATACTAAAACAATACAAAATTTAATCTTAATCATGCTTTTCTAAATGCACAATGCAGAGTTTACACAAAAGGATTAATGACTGAAGAAGCAAACTCCTTGATCTGTGAAACTTTACTCCATATAATGAAGGATGGCAGCGAAATATGGGCTACAGAATCTTTTATTAGTGTGCACCTTAGTCAGACGCACAAAGCATACTCAAAGGCAAGATCAGTCTCGAAAGCTCTGTCTTTAACCAGTACGGAGTATTTTCAAGGTGGGAAAAAGTCAGTGTTGAACAAGAATTTGTGTATGTCTGTCATCAGTATAACTGATACATTTATTTAATCTCTCCCAAATATGGCTTTCATCCAAATACTGAATTTTGCTCAAATTAAGAGTCTGCAGTGACAGCTGAAAGAATAGGTTCATCATTCCACACTCACAATTCCACAGAAGAACACAATGAAAAGACAGGGACACATACTCAGTGAATCTATAACCTCACTTCCCACTACTGTAAGAAAAGACCTGACAGCTCTTTTTTAAACAGCTAATTATTTCTTGAAGAGGAAGTGGTGATGAGAAGTCCAGGCTGGACACAGCATCAGAAAGAAACAGTTACTTTCTGGCTTGTCTTAAGCCAAAGGCACGTCAAAGCAGATCTTAAGCCTTAACTAGGCTCCAAAAGACGCACAATAAGCAGGTTCTTTCAAGACTGAACCTAGGTAGTACTAGCTTCTCAGCATGTCTGAAAAACAAATTGCCTAGTTTAACATATATATTGGATTTAGGAACTGGTTTATAACCTGTTCTGAAAAAAACCTTTGTTTGAATGCAATTATTTGCCAAAATTATAAAGGGTAGAATGGATTTTAAGTTACAATGCCTAATTCTACACTAAGACTTAATCATAATCATTACATCATAACCACTAGGTTACAACCTATTATTGTGACAATAAAAATAGAGAAAAATAAGTTATTTCTCTGACTGAATGGTAAGAATTATAATGACACTTCTAATTTCAAGAGTTATGAAAATCTTTGTAAATGATGAATAAAAGAAGAGTCAGTATTTCCTGAAACTCTTAGTAATTATTTCTAACTACCTTACCTCATTTTCTTCTTCATGCTCCAATATAGCTTGTAGAAATGCTCTCCTTTCGTGACTTGAAGATTTCTGATCAAACATTCCTGCCTGAATAACTTTTTGATCTACATTCAGCTTATACTTTGCCGCAGCAAGTATCTTCTCTTCCACACTGTTCACAGTGCAGAGTCGCAGGACTCTGACTTCATTCTGCTGACCAATTCGGTGAGCTCTATCCTGAGCCTGCAAGTCCTATTGGGCAAAGAACACACAGAGTAATTTAACAGAGAGAGCGAACACAGATATTAGAACTCTTCTTAGTCTCACTTTCCTTACTTTTACATGTGGTCATTGAGTATGATGTGATTTGCATACATTTGCACAATAGCTGAACACACACACATATCTATGTACTTCCAGAGATACAGAACTTACTTACAAGTAAGAAAAAAAAGGTGGTAAAAACAATATTCAGTTACCTCTTCCGGCTTTTTAATATAAGCCAAAGTGGTGTGATACTCTCTTTTCTTGGTGATTTGTACTTACTACTAATCATCAAGTTCAGTGCCTCAGGCTAAGACTACTGCACTCATATGGTCACGTAATTTCGTACAACAGGTAGCATTCAGCATATCCTTTACTAAAGTATTGCAAACTACTTACCAAAGGCTAGGGAGCTGGTTATTATATCCTAAGGGTTAAAGAATGAGTATAGTTATACAAATTAAGCCGGTTTATAACACTCTCAGCACTGAGGATACCCCGAGACTCTGACAAAATATACAGCAGCAGGCACAGAATTAGCTCACCGATTCAAACCAAAGCATTTCCTGATTGCAGCAATTTGCCTCATTAATTCCTCTCAAAGCAGCATTTTATCTCTTGTTTTTTTCCCCTTTGTCCCAGGCTATATCATCTATTTAAAGAAGCAACTCAAAAAATCATCATGGATTCCTTGCAAATTTCATGAAGATAAGAAAATAAAAATAACCTGATGAGGATTCCAGTCGCTATCAAAGATTATAACAGTGTCAGCAGCCTGGAGATTTAAGCCTAGCCCTCCAGCCCTTGTACTCAGCAAGAAGATAAAGTATTGTGATCCAGGTTCATTGAACTTCTTCAACAGAGCAGCTCGATCCTCTGATTTTGTTGTTCCTGAAAAAAAAAATTTAAAATATCATATAATAAAGATGTGAACTGAAACAATACAAACACAATGTCAGTTGCTAAACATACATGTGAAAGCGTTATTTTAGCGCACTGCTTTTTGACACCTCTGCCACATTTTCCGTTAACACTGGCCATGAAAGCTTAGGTAAACTGCCTATCACACCAGCAAGATGGACTTCTAAGGTCTCTTTAAAAGCATTTGTTTTGACATTTCTAAAGCAGATCTTAAAATGTTGGCTAACATTGTTATACCTTTTCATAACTTCCATAAATTTCAATTGAAGCTACTATATACAAATAAAAGAGAGCTCTAGTTTTGATTAATGCCTTATGGCTACAGCAGTATTAAATATTTTTAAAAGCTATTTATATAGAGATTTATCAAAATGTCACTATTTGCCTTCAAAGACACAGTTAATACCAAAAGACTGAAAATTCTTAAAATATCCCATCTTGAGGGTGATATATGTATAGAAGATGAAATTATGATTTTTTTTTTAATTACTATGGTGGCAAGCCCCATTTGGCTTCCAGATACACCCCTCTGCCTCCCCAAACTCAGCAGTATATGGGGAGGATATGACACAGAAAATCTCCTGTGCCGAGATAAAGGAAGTTTAATAAAAGTGGAAGATGTGTATGCAATGACAAGAAGAGGAATATATCACTTCCCATCAGCAACCAGATGTCCAGCAGCTTCCTGGGAAGCAGGGCCTCAGCACCTGTAATGACTAATTGGAAAGACAAATGCCATAACAAGCCACGTCCCTGCATCCTCTTCTCTTCCCTCAGGTTTTACTGCTGTTCACAACCCTTTGGTCACTTGGGTCAGCTAGCTCATCTGGGTCCCAGTTCAATGCAGCCTATGAGCCTTGGGTGTGAGGTGTATTTAGAGAGAAAGCCTTGACACTGCAAGTGCTGCTCAGCAACAGCCAAACACTGAGGTGATGTCACTGGTGGTGCCATTGCTGAACCACAAAGGCAAAGCACAGCACCATATGGGCCACTAGGAGGAAAATTAACTCCATCCCACCTGTAGCCACCACAATCACGCAACCAAACTGCTGGTCCACTGTTGACCCAGTGAACCCCATAATAAGCACAGGAATTGGGTAGGAAACACTCCATGTGAGAAGGTAGCTGGACAGAACCTGGATATCTGGAACTGGTATCCCTGTATGGAAGATACCTGTCATTATGAAACTGGAAAAGAAGAAAAAGGGTTTATCTAATTTAATGAACTACTTGAAAAAGATAATGAGGTGTATTTACCATACTGTGTCTTGCCATAAACATTTTGGCATGAAAAAGAATTAATTCAAAAATACATGGTGTAACGTAATCTAAAACATTTAAAATGCAATGTAATTTATCTTTCTTCAATAGAAGCATTAAAACACATGCAGACCAGAGGTGTGAAGAGGGCTTTGTTAGCATGCTATTATGTTCTTCAGACAGTTTTGGCATTCTATGGCACAATGAGATAGCTCATTTGTATGTCCTTTTCATAACCCCATTTTACATTCAAGGATAATATTGTTTCAACTTCATGTTCATTAATATTTGTAAAGGATGAGAATATTTCTAGGCATTACTTTTTCTTCTGAATAAAGCATGAAGCTGCGTCAATTTAAAATGCTGTTAAAAATATTCAGAAGAAACTTCAAGTCTCACTTATACTGTTCTCTGTATTTATCTTAAATCATTGCTTCTCTATTAAAAATATTCTGATAAATGCTGTTGATCCTATGCAATACTATAATATGTGAGATAAAACATTAAGTTAAAATTATCACTATTTAAGAAGCTCAGTATGAGGCAGAGATCATCAACATGGAAGGAGACCAAAATGGAAACTTCTTTCACACAGGTTTAAGACTCAGGTGGGATATGCTATTTTCAGTTTTCCTTTCACAGAATTGTGGGAATCAATTCGAGAATCAAATGGATTGGAATAAACCTCTGAGATCATTAAGTCCAACCTTTGATCAAACACCACCTCGTCAACTTGATCACAGCACTTAAGTGCCACATCCAATCCTTCCTTAAAGACTTCCAGGGTGAAGGTGACTCTCCCCCGTCCCTGCGCAGCCCATTCCAATGCCCAATAACCCTTTCAGTGAAGAAATTCCTCCTAATATCCAACCTGAACTTCACCTGGTGCAGCTTGAGACTGTGTCCTCTTGGGCTGTCGCTGATTGCCTGGGAAAGAGCCCAATCCCCACCTGGCTACAGCCTCCTTTCAGGCAGCTGTACAGAGTGATAAAGTCCCCCTGAGCCTCCTTTTCTCCAGGCTAAGCAACCCCAGCTCCCTCAGCTGCTTCTCACAGGACCTGTGCTCCAGACGCTTCATCAGTTTTGTTGCCCTTGTCTGGACTTGCTCCAGTACCTCAATGTCCTTCTTGGAGTGAGGGGCCCAGAGCTGAACATAGGACTGGCAGTATGGCCTCTCCAGCGGGTACTCACTCTGTACAGAGGGACAATCCCTGTCCTGGTCCTGCTGGCCACACCATTGCTGGTACAGGCCAGGATGCCATTGGCCTTCTTGGCCACCTGGGCACACCTGGCTCATGTTCAGCTGCTGTCACCAGCACCCCCAGATCCTTCTCCCGTGGGCAGCTTTGCAGCCACTCTGTCCCAGCCTGTGGCACTGCCTGGGGTGGTTGTGATCCAAGGACAGGACACTGGGGCTTGTTGAACCTCACACCACTGTCCTTGGCCCATGATCTGGCCTGTCCAGATCCCTCTGCAGAGCCTTCCTACGCTCCAGCAGGTCAACACTCCCACCCAGCTTGGTGTTGTCTGTGAATCTGCTGAGGGTACATTCAATTCCCCTATCCAGATGATCCACAGAGATATTGAAGACTCAACAGAGATATTGAACAGAATAAAGATACTAGTATCTACATCTCTTCATTCAAAGTAATTAAACATATCTAGATATGAAGAAATTGAGGCTTTCAAACTTCCTGTGAAATACAGGCATGACACTGAAATTCAGTTATCCTGTGAAGAACAGGAGTTGAATTTTACATAGATAAAAATGAATATATTCCATTGGAATATAGGCCTAACACTGCTATTATCATCTCTTATTACGAGAATACTTTCAGGCAACTTAGATATGATGACTGATTGGGATTCTGGATTTTAAACCCTCTGTGACAAAGAGATGAGCCTCTTGGCAGCACATTTTGACATAGTTTGCATTTCTGGATGGACCTGAGCATTTATCAAAAGAATCCATTGACCAAATGGTCTGCAGGTTAAACAGATAAAAGAAAACACTGAAAGAGACAGAGAAAACTACTTCTACCGACAGAGGCAAAAGTATGTCTTTCTCAGTACCTTGATTGGAAGAATATGGGAAATTCTAGTAAACTGCCACTGGAGGGTCTACTGCCATAATTTCATGGTAAAATACACTTGCAGGATTATAAAACAGTATTTTGAACCTGTTTTCACTTTTGTACAGTCACAACACAGTGCTGTTATGAAAACACTAGGAGGAGAATCCAGGGCTCCCATGCCCAAACTAATGAAGGACTCTACCTCCTATCATAGCATTTATCCTTTTTTCCATTTAGCTTACCATCGAGACGCAGGTAAAGGAAATTTCGAAATGCAAAGTAGTCTTCCATAATGGTCATGAGTGATGTCATTTGACAGAAAAGAAGTACACGATGGTTAGTAGCTCGTAACTTTGGTAGAATACGATCGAGTAGCTCAAACTTCCCTGAGGCCCGATAAAGTTCAGCTCTATTGGAGAGAAGTAGCACAGTGAATGCCAGAATAAGTCCACATTTAAAAATCTGTAGTCATTACTACGTTGGAGTATAACAAAAAGACAAATTCACTTAATCTAAACATGGCTAATAGCACTTTTCTTTCTTTAAAATTGCATATGTTGATTAAAATAAACACATGTGAAGTCCTATTTTCCTGATTTTTGAATTACAGAAACTGTGCAGACTTTCAATCACATGAAATACTTTTCTTTATGAAACTCAATTATTTTTCATTATTTATTAAAACAAATGTTATTTCTCAACTAGATAAGCATTTTATAAGCTAAGATATTCACCTGCTATTTTATTTTCAACTGGCATTAAGAACAACTTTTAATTGCAACTGCAGTTTCAAATTGCATTCATCAGGCATATGCTGGAAACAAACTCCTTTCCACTCAACTATTACGCACATGGAAGTGAAATATTGCAAACTGAACTAATATACGGAGATAGTGGCAGAAATCTGACACAGGACATGCTCTTTAGCCATACAACCTCAGCCACCCTGAACAGTGTTTAGCTGCTTTGATTAGCTACTCTTTTGTCTTCTATGCAAAGAATTGGAAAACCGACTCTTACCACTTAAATTTAACCTATAACCCAGAAAATGAACAGAAGTAAACAGGATGTCTAAATCAGCATCACAGTGATACACTTTACAGAAATAAACTTCATGCAACTTTTCTCTAACCTTGAGTCTGTACTCTCAAAATACGATTTATCATTAGCAACGATAAAAAATGAAGAAGATACAGAGCCTTCTGATATACATACATCTGTAATCAGCCAAAGACTAAACTGTTTAGGAGATAAGTATTCTGGTATACTACCTAAAGAGACAAACAGCCTGGTACGCTAGATAACAAAAAAAAAAAAGGAAAAGAATTGTCATTAACACCTAAACAGGAAGAAAGTTAGGTGGATGATACACACTTTTTGTTTAGAAAGCTTCTACTAACTTGACAGTTGCATGAAGTGTCAAGAAAAATAAAGCAAATCTTTTTCATTTCAGATACGCTACTTTAATGCGCAATAAAGATAGCAAAGAAGGAACAGTAGAAGGCAAATGCAACAACAAAGAGAAGAAAATACTAACAGATATCTCTAATCATCCAAATGAATTTCAGATGGTATGTTATTTCAAAATAAGGGGAAAGGAAGACATGAGTCTTTTCTGCCTGCTATCCTAAAAGAGATGGACAGTCATGAAAAGATCTTATAACACTTCTAGTACTAGTAGGTTCTGCTTTACATATGTGCCCTGTGCTTCCTCTGCCTTTGTATAAACTACTTGAGTTTGCTATCATGCTATCATTGCTATCACATTCCAGAAAAAGAATGTGATCATTAATTCCAATACAACACTGTGGACAGGAGAAAAAACAGAAAGAGTTACCCGTTAATGACACCATTTGAGTAGCCCAGATGTTCAGCGAAGGACTCCTGCAAAGTTATAAGCAATAAACATATCACAAACTACACAGTAACCAAAAATCACGCATTCTTATAGAAATCAAATTAAATATGAGTATTTGGGTCTAAGTTCAATAATGTTCATACTCTTGGAAACCACCTTGTGGCAACAGTGCTCTGCTTAATGTTTTCCTGTACTATTATCTGAAATTCAAGATTTGCAGAAGTAACATTTTAACAGATTACAAGTATGGTAGAATCCTAATTAATTTATACTAATTAGTAGAGGATCCATCTGCAAATTATTTAATTACTCAGCATACAAGATAATGAAGAGTGAAAACTACGATAATAATAATACAGCACAATACGTGATTGTATTTTCATACATGTAGCTACACTCCAGATATCTGTGAGACTTTCTATCTTTTCAGATATATTTATGTACTTAGGTCCTATTGAGAGATGCTATATGTATAGTACATTTTTCCTGAAAAAACAAGATGGATGGAACAGAACAATTGTAGTTGACATTGTACAAGATTAGCAGTCTGCTAATTAAAAAGATTCTACACATGACATTTTGAACTAGTGTATATGCATCATAAATTTGGTGTATGTGGAAACCAAGCTGCTCTGAGTTGTCTTAAATTAACAAAAAACCCTTCAATATAATAAATGTTTTTTTCTCAAATCTGTCCTTTACGGTATAAATTATGTGGACAGAGATGTCCTCTCCCACACATACAAGCTTTAGCAGCAGTTTCCTTTTATGTTAGCCATCTGAATAAAAACAACTCTCAAAATCAAACCTATCAGTCTTACCTCAATGTGCTGAAACATGTATGGGTGATTGCATATCTTTCTCAATTGCATGATAGTGTTCATAAGTGTTTTTGCTCCACCTTTTCCCTATGGGTACAAACAATGCAAACCAAATGATTAATTTCTTATCTTATGAATATAATCTTTTAAAATATTTTTATCCCAAACCTGAATACTGCATCACTAATAAAAAAAAGCCAAAAGGAAACCAAAAAACCAACAAAGTTCCCCAAAAATAAAAAACCAAACCAGGCCAAACCAAAACAACAAAAATCCAAAAAGTTTTGTACAGTTATCTTGCTGCATAAATTCATGTGTCATAAGGATGCTCTGTAATGAAAAAAGACCTGGAGGTAATCCATGAAGTGCACTACATTTCTGCTGCAGTATGCATGGTGGGAAGCAGAGCATCTACTGTCCTGATTATTTGTACTGTTTATTATGAAATCATATAAACTTCATAATGTCTGAACCCTTTAACAGGCAATAGTTCTAGCTGGATTCAATTCCACAGTAACTTCTCCAATCTGTTAACTTGATATATGGGTTTCTCACTCCTGGCCGAGTAAAACGTCAGGTCACAGGTACTAAAATGTTAACGCTCAACAAATTCATGAGCCATCTTATTATTTAAGGAAGTATATTCTTAAAACATACACTACAGTTAGTCTTGTAGAACCAGGACACTCATCAGACAGTCAGTTGTGCTAGACCAAATTGTATGGTTAAAAACTAACTGCAACTGGTCAATGTAAGTTTGAGAACATTGTATCACATTAACATTGCCAAAAACTCATGGCTTTCAAATGTCATTTTGTTTTGTTGCCATTTTATAAAAATGTAATTAGAGTGGCATCAGTATTGCAAGCTTACTATATGACTACTTCAGATTTATTTTAAAAATCTCAGCCAAAACAATTTACCAATTTCAAGCTGTAAAACTAGGGGAAGATACACTACTTGACTATAATATATATTAGCAATATTCTACTCTTTTCTGGGAAATACACTGAAATCATAACTCTCATCTAGAGCAGAGAGTATCTATTTGAAGGGGGCACTCCACACATTCAAATCTTGGTTTTGTTCTTTCCAAGATCGTCTCAAATTTGCTCCAAAATGCAGTTCATATTTGTTACAAAAATAATTTCCTAGAGCTTTCCATCTTAGTGAACTGTCTGTAACCTCAGCTGGGTCCAGGCCAGAGCTTCAGAAAGACACGATTTTTTCCTAACACAATAGTTGTTTGATCACTGAAGCCAAGCAGTCTTAACAATCACCTCCCTCTGCTGACAACAGGTAGCAGTGATAACAGAGCTTGATTTAACATTTAAAGAAAAAAATTAGTTAAGAGGGGGTCACAAGAAAGGAAAAATTTAGCCCCTTGGGGAGAGAGGAAGACAAGGAAAGTGTTCAGAAGACAGCAGAGGCAATTTTAACTGGTTAAGCACAAAGCCAGGTAGAGAAACAGGTAGGACAAAATACACAGAAGCTTCTGAGCAGATGAAAGAAAAAGATCAGAAAAGGAAGGAAGTAGAAGACTGTGAAACAAAATGAAATTTTTACGACAAATATAAAGACATCAAACTGCAAAACAGCATTAAAATACAATAGAGGAACATGAATTAATGTCTAAAAAGTGTTCAGACTATGAAGTGAAAAAAACCCCTTTGTATGGAGTTTAATTAAGCACCAGTAAAGAAAACAATTTGACTGCAAAGTAGGAAGGTAAAATAAGATACTGAATAGAAATATCACCCACTGTACCAATGCAATCTGAAAAATGATTATGGAAATACTGTATGTGATTGCACTGCATCAGCAATATACACACAAGAGGGTGCAAACTGAAACTGTTACATTCTAGATATTCTGTAGAGTCTGTTCAAAGTATTTCACACTTACTACAGTATTTCAAATTTGTTATTATGTAAAAAGCTGATGAATGGCAACTTCTTTATTCTGTATTGACTGGATCAAACCCCATGACAGCATAACCAACATTTACTAACACACAGTCTAAATCTAACTGTATGACTTTGAATCTTACTCATCTCTTGAAGAATTCTGTCACCAACAGATCTGGTAAGGATGAATGCAAGCATACAGTCCTAGCTGACTGAACAAGACTTAACTAATAGCTCTGAAAGACAAGATAAATGATCTTCTGTAGCCATCGCTGCCACAATCACAATTATTCAGATACGTTATTGAATTAAGCTCAGCCAAGGGAATTCTTTCTCAAACATTTCCTGTTTGCAGAAAGGCACTGCAACTACACTGAATATAAGCAGTATCTTCTCCTTGTGAATAGCTGCAGTCTGGTAATTGAAAGGCATGCCCGCGATTTCTCTTCCCATGAGAGATACCTGCAGTAAGAGTCTACACATTAGTTTCATAAAACAGAAATCATATTGTTAACATGTTTACTCATAACACATTATTTCCTTCATACTTAGTCTTTCTTTCGTACCTTCTTGTCTTTTTCAGAACCATCTGTGAGAAGGATTCCCTTGGCTTGCATGTGACGATACAGGATCTTTTGAAGAGCTGACATATCACATTTGATCACATATTCCACCTGGTGTAAAAAAAAATTCCAAAAATCATAAACACACTGACATAATAATGAGAGCAGGATCTAACTGTAGGTTCTTGTCATTCTAGAACAAAACAAAAAAAGTGATACTAATCTTTTGTCTGTACCATAACACCACATAAAATTTCAGTGACCAGAAATCCAACTGCAAGCACAGCAATGAGTATCTCAAAAGATTTTCTGGGAGTCACAACTGCAGTGAGACAGCTGCATCCTACGGATGCAACTGCAGGATTACCAAATATGCTTTATTTCTCACTCTGTAATTTTTAAAATCTAAAAAATAATTTAATTTTATATTTCACATGCAACTACAAATGTATTTTATGTTTAATAACCAATGGAATTGTATTTGTTAAGCACTATAAAAATATCAAGCAAAGCATTATAAAAATATAATCACTGTATATCTAGCAATTAAGAACCCCTCACAGAGTCTAATTGGCATAATGTTTACCTAGGTTGTTGTAGAAATATGCCGTTTTCTCAACATCCACTAAAACACAGGGAATTAACACAATACTGTATGACCCCAACATTCAGCCAATTTTATCCTGTGTGTATGGTTGACTCACAAATTGAAACCAGACTCAATGGAAAGAGGTTGCTTGTCTTATGGTGGTTACAACAAACAATTTAAAGCTGGTGAGGAATCCTGAGAATGCAGAAACTTCAGGCACTCAGGCTTCCTCATTGGTCAGCCTTCTCTGAAGAGGTATAAAAAAACAAATGTTAAAGAAATCCTCTTCTGCAAAATAAATCTGAAAAAGGGACATTACTTAATGCTTAGAAAGAATATTAAACCCCTTCCAAAACTTCTCTCATTGCAAACCTTTTCTGGCAGTTGAGACTCAACCTCTTTCTTCAATCTTCTCAGCAAGAAGGGCCGAAGCACTTTATGGAGACGACGGATGATGAGGATAGTTTCTTCCTCATTTAAGTCCACCTAGAGAAGTTTATAAAAGTCACTACAAGGCAACTCAAATATATTGAGTAATGTCTTCTCTCACATAAAAAGTTAAGAATGTGCAATAATTATTTGTGTCTTACAACCAAACTGACTCTCAGCCAAAAAACACACTTTAAACATTAAAATTTTGATATTATAAAAAAGAGGTCTTTCAGTGATGTTAAATGCCTAAGTACCAGCATGAGTTCAAACACTAATCATTCTGTATAAGTTCTTTTCTGTTTTCATCAAAGTGGTTTGTTTCTGATCTTTTAGAAAAACACTGCAACAGTACCCGTTCTCCAGTCATGGCAAATGGAGCGTTGAACCACTGCTCAAAAGTGCTGCAGCTCTTGAAAATGGTTGGAAGAAGGAAATTGAGAAGAGCCCAGAGTTCAGGCAATTTGTTCTGCAAAGGAGTCCCAGTCAGCAAGATTCGCCGAGGGGCCACATAGTGAGTATTCAAGACCTGAGTCAGCTTGCAGTGATGGTTCTTCATTCGATGGCCCTCATCTACTATCATGTACTTCCACCGAATCTGAAAGAAAAAGAAGGAAAGTTGGCAAAGTAAGAACAGGCCAGACTTTGTCAAGTTCCTCCCAACAAGTACAGAACAAAAACACTTAAGAGTCTGAGACAGTAGTCGCTCTCAACCTTGAGGAAAGTCAAATCAAGCATTATGCAACTATCAGTGCCCTTGCTAGCAGCAAATATAGAGACAAACACTAGGTATGCTCAACCCAATGTTGAATTCTGACTGGAATTGAAACAGCAAAGAGCAGATTCCTTTCATTTCTGGGAAAGAGATTAGAATAACTGGCTCTTCAAGACCAGAATATGGTTCACAGTGGAAGAAAGAAACAACATAAACACCAAATAAATCTGTCTGTAACAAGAACCTTGGCAGGAGACAAAAGCATTTTCATATAAAGTAAGTATGCTCATAAACAACAGCAACCCTGAACTTTGTTTCACCAAATTCTTTGTTTTTATTTAACAACAAAGCAGCATAATTAAAATCATCTCAGTTACTGCATTTTCAACTAAAGTTTCTATTTCTTAATATGAAATCTTAAATGTAGTCACAGCAGATGGTGAAAGCCATTGTACAAGCTCTCTATTACCACCTATACTACCACATGGACAGTCAACACAAATGCCACACTGACCATATGACTAGGAAGGCCTCAGTTTGTATTTTTACAGGTGCTACCTAATTCCATTTCCCAGGACAGGATGCGTGTCATTGTGCTGTCCTTCCTATCTTTCAGCAAGAGTGGGAAAAAATAGAGGAAAAGGAACATTATGTAGTTTCAAGCTGTTTTCAAATCTTCAGAATAATGCTAAGAAAATGCACTACCTTTGTATTAGAGAGGACAAAGAAGCAAGACGCAGTAAATATGCAGTATGTAACTGACGAAAATGAAGTGAAAATTAACAACAAAACTACTGGAGGACCATATGGTTTCTCTGTATACCAAGATACATCCTTAGTCTGCTTTGTGTGCACAGGGAATAGTCTTTACAGTTCAGTAGTTTTCATTTTAATTCATTATATTTGATACCTACCTGTAGACAGTCAGCGAGCCCCTAAGAACTACAACACGTAGACTCTTTAGTCTGGATACCAAATTCATTATATAGGTAACTATTTAGTCATGTGAGGAAAAGTAACCATGTAGCTGGAAGGGCCTTAATAAGAGGGAGCTTCAGGACAGAAATATGAGGAAAAGTTAAAAGTCACTGATGCAGATTAGGCTTAATATTACGCAGAGGTGAGAAGAGTCATGTTCTTCTAAGGACAGGCAGGTATACAGTACTGTCGGAACTACACAATGGAACTAGTCCCCTGGCCACATTTGGGAAAATCCTAGTGTTTACACAGGGGAGAGCTGTGCCTGAGAAGTTCAATCATAAACTGAGGAACAGGAAAGTAAATGAAAGGGTTAACTTTTACTGAAGGACAGAACAACTGAGAATTTCCCTATAAAACGTGTTTTGTGGTATGCACCAGTTGAAGGTGTCTGGGTCTTGCTATAGAGAGCTAATAGTTAAAATTACCTTAGCAAGGATATGTTTGTCCTTTATTATGTACTCATAAGTAGTTAAAAGAACATTAAATTTTCCACTTCGAAGCTGAGGAACAAGTGAGCGGCGCATTGCAGGTGTACCCTAAAAGAGAGAGACAGGGTGAGTTGTCACTCTTTACTTTGATGAAGAAAAAACACTGGTTTTTTATAAATTAGCAGACAATGAGCAACCACATGAACCTGCAATCCTACCATACTGTAAATAATACACTGACATAATTTCAGACCTTCTCAGAGTGCTTTCCCTAAACTGCTGCTGGACTGTAAAGTTGCTTATGGGGGTCACGGAAATATATAGCCAGTGGTCTGGTCTTCCTACATATTCCTTGACTATAGCACTACTACAGTAGCCACATAAGAAAGTATTTAGCTATGAATAACATGTTAGGTAGTTACCATTTGTAATTCTCATCAGAAGCCTTGCAATGTGATAATTAACAATTTTATTCTGCATTTCACACAGTGGTTTACAGCTGTTTTACTTCTACCGTCTTACACAGTTTATTATAGTCTTCTATGATTAACTCACACTGCTTAGTACACGACACACATGACAAACCTGATGAGCAAACAGTTTAAAAGCTTGCAGAGACAGAGGAAAAACTGTCTCTAGGTCTCATTCCTTCAATTCTACAGTCATATAAAAAGCAAATCAAACCTTGTAAGAGATCTTCACCACAGAAGGAGCCCATTTGTCAAATTCATATGTCCAATTGGATAAAGTCCTATCATAGAGATTACAGAGAAAAAGTAACGTTTCATCATTTGCAGATCAAACTTCATGAAAGTTTCCAAGTGGTTGCCAGCTTTTCAACACATTTTATGTAATCAACCCCCATAAATAACAATGCATTTTAAAAATGCACTTTATATACTGCAATAAAATACAAGCATCTCAGAGGGAAGTAACCAGACAAAATGTGTAAAGCACCTCTTTCAACTTACATTCAGGGCCTTTTTCGAAACCAGGAAAAGTAGTGTTTACATGCACTTTTATACTTTGAAACAAAGTAAGGATAAGAACAGTATCTCTGGACAAAAAAAAAGATTTTTAAGTTCTTCTGTACTACTTATGATCCAAAAATGAACATTACAGCTTTTCAAATACAGCCCAATGAAACTGATAATAGACTTCATCTGTGTTCTACTTGAGCAGAACTACTCATAGTGCCACCACTGCCACTATGAGGATCCATTCTTGCACTGTTTCTGCTGTTTAATCACAAAAAAAAAGTTGTTATAGTGAAGCTAATTGTTACCATGAGACAACAGCAAAAAATTAATCTTGAGGTTTTTCAGCAGCTGCTTTTTTTTTCCTACTTCATGGACCAATGATGGCAGCAATACTAGCAGCTTAGAAAAGGCAGAGAAAGGCAGCTTTTAAAATTTATACAAGAATTTTCAGCTCCTCTGATTTTTTAAAAAACCGCTAGAGTACTAAAAGAAATCTGATTTTTTACTGTGCCCGTATGAAAATTGACATTAATAACACTTCCACTATTTTTGTTTTAGTTTATAGATCTTTTCCCAGGTATTTCTTTTCAAACTAAGCTTATCATTTGTATTCCTACAATTAGGCACGCCTGTGGCATTTATCTTAGTTAACCAGTTATTACTGCACCACAGTCAGAAGACAGGACACCTCAAAAGAAATCAAGAGAAGACCACAAATCAAATTTATCCCAATTTTAGAACAAATCTGCATGCTCAGCACAATTGGTGGACAAATTAGCTAATGAAATTACCAGAAAACTTCTGCACATCAATCAAGTCAATTACACATAAAAATAAGAAAACAACTCATCAACATTCTATAAGAGTTCTACAATGCCTGATAGTTTCTATTCAGTTCACTAAAACCCACAGCTGACCTTTGGAGAAAGGAAAATGCATTAAAAGAAATGTATAGAACAAGTAGCATTTTGGACAGCTAAGGAAAAGCAGGCAGCACAATAAACAATCATAATCTGCACACCTGACAAAAGTGTGCGTATCCATCAAGGCTACATATATCCAGGGCTATCTATACAGTACTTAAAAGATCAGCCTCATTAAAGCATGCTTGCATGGTATCAGATGAGGTACCAGCTGCTTAGAGAATTAAGCAACAGATTTTTAATATCAGAGTTAAAAGCTGAAAGATGAAGTGCAGGCATGTGACAGGAAATAAAAAACATCCCCCTCTTTTGGCTTAAGAGTGAATTACAGTAAATTCAATACAGTTTGCAAAAATTAATAGCATCTAGTGTTTTACCAGCCTTCTGGTTTTGTTGGTGTGTTGTGTTCCAAATAAAGCAATCTGCAGTGCTTAGGACAATAACACCAGAATGAGACCTATTACTTACGACAAGGGAACAATGATGAGATAGGGACCATTGAGTCTTTTGTGCTCCATCAGGTAAGTGATGAGAGCAATAGTCTGTATTGTCTTTCCTAATCCCATTTCATCTGCTAAAATTCCATTCAGATTGTTATTATAGAGAGAAACCATCCACTCCAGTCCCTGGAGCTGAAATGAAGAGTAAGAGTTTCAGTTACTTAAAACCTACAAAAACAATTAATAATAAATAATTTATAATAAATCAGCAGTATGGATCCAATGTTCAGATGTCCCTGTCTACTTACAAGTTGGATTTCCCTTAGTAGTACTATATTCATAGGGACTCTTGTTATTTTTACATGGAAATCATAATTCCTGTTTAACATAGTCTGTAAGATGAAGCCAGATTTCATATAGGAAGGTTTTACTACTGCACACAAAGCAAGAAAGGCTTTATGTAAGGCTGATAAACACCACTGCAGGAATTTGTTCCTCAGTTTGAACACTGCCAAATGCCAGAAGTTTCTCTGTGTATTTTATGACATTTGCCTGTGTCAGTTAAAAAATTTCATAACTAAATTCGTCAAATCTGCACAAAACATGTAAGCCTCACACTTGTGAACTGTATCACTGGTATGCTAGAGATCTTGTATAGCGCAAGTCCACTTAGTGTCTGCCATCCAAAACTCCATGTCAGAGTAGGCCACCTTTGTCCAAATGTGCCTTGTGTATAAAATTCCAGAACTGGAAGGAAGCCAGAGTTCTGTAGCTTAGCAATGTCTACATAACGGAATTTCACACTCCAAGGAATACTGCTAGAAAGTACTACTCTCTTGTCAGACAAATCTCCACGTAGGTGTATCACATTACTGATAGATGTGTGAATTTTATGCTTCTAATATCCAAGGTTTTGGTGTGCCTCATGTATGCAGAGCAGGAAATTAGGTGGCCTGAGAATGTTCAGAATGAAAACTCTACAATACATGCTTGAAGTGACGGTCTGTTGTCCCTGTAAGACAGTATCCAAAATAGTGCTGCCAATTTACTGGCTTTACATACATGTGGACTGATTCATATTTACTATTAAGTCACCAAGAGTTGACTGGAATCTGTAGTGTCACTGTGTGTCCCACTTACAAAGTCTCTTCAGAATTGAAAAGATGAAAGCTATCTAGTCTGCATCATTATTTTTTATGTGTGTATATATATATATATATATATACACACACACACGAATAATATTCTGACTAGAGAAAAGATGCAGGTTGTTGGAGTTAACTAGAAAGTTATACAATAGCAGAAGTGTAGAAAACGTGTCAAGGACATTTGCAATCATATGTGAATCTAGCTATGTCAGAATACTGAAGTTCTTAGTTACTAAATCCAGTGAAAGTCTGTGAAGAACATGTGACACCAACCTCCATAGGAAAATATTTTTCTTATTTTCAAATTATATCTATCACTGCACGCAAGTATTAGGATCTTAATTAAACAATAAAATTCTAAACTTTTAGATATTGGAGGAAGGAAAATACTGTCAACACACCACAAATTAAAACAGTAAGAACTGAAATTACAAGTCAATGAGAAGGATAACAAAATCAAAATATCCATCTGCAATGAAAAAAGGTAGAGGTAGCCGTAAAAAGTTTGTATTATTCAAGCAGTATGTATCAAACATTATCTGTGACAAGTAAGTGTCATTGCTTTGCCCATATTTCCAAATTCTAACCTCCTGGAGACTTCGCATTTTTTTACAAATTTTCAGCTTGCCATTTGAAATATCACACTGAAATGCTGGGCATAGTTCCAAGTGTTAAGTATTTTAATGTTTTCATGATTTCTCACCTGATAATGTTTTAATGTGCCATTAATAAGAAGGGAAGACTGCTTTTCCACCCTTTCTGTGATTGCATGAGCAACAGTGTAGTAGGACTGAGACCCTCTAGCACTATATTGCATGCTGTATTCATCATCCACATCTTGTTTGGCTGTCCTGGAAAGCAGAAAAGGAACTTGAGTGAATTCCCACAAACAAGTATTTTTTGACCATGGCTTACATATATATGTCTACAGAAACAGTGCAAGTCCTCAACTGTGGTAAGTACACCAAAGGGTGCAAGATTATAAACAGTATGAAATTAAATGATCATGCTCCTTCTCCTACAGATATTCATGCCAGAGAAGTACCACAAATCACTGTAATCTAGAGAAAGCTACGCTTGCAAAATGTGACTGTAAGAAATCACAGTTCCTAACAAACTGCACTTAAGGAACACTCACTCAATGATTTGCTTTGCATCTTTCTCAGAAACTTCCTCACTGTTAGGATCCAAGAGTATCTTCTCATCTGCTTCTATTCTGCTTGATTCTTCTTCCTCATCCTACAGAACACAGAAAAAGAACAGAAATGCTGGGAAGTGTAATGTGTTCCTCAATCATACTGTCAACTGGCATTCACATACTGTCAACTGGCATTCACATACTGGTAGCTTTCACTGGTCAGTGCTTTATGACAGACACTTGAATCATAAGGTTCAATTTACACCTATCCTGCAACAAAATTGCACTGCAGCATAACAAGATGACTAATTTTTGACATACATTAACCAGCAGGAAGTCAGAATACTTTGAAATAAAAACTATTTTCCTCTTTAATGGTCTTTCAAAAGGCTTTCTCTGACCACCTTTTTCATGGAGAATATTCCAATACCATATTTATTTTTATGTTGTATTCTAGCTGTGCGATAAATTAATAAAGCTTTAAAAATTGCCAAGAACTATTCGTTTAGGCCTCTAGTTTCTTCATTTTTTAAAACCAGTTATTTTCACTCGTTTTGAAATAAATTGGCTTTTGGCTACAGTTGCAGCACATAGCAAACAACTTAAAGTCTCACTAACAGAGTGAGATTCTAAAATCTGACAGGTATCAGGCCCTTCTCTCCTATCTGAATACTGGCAGACATGTAGAATTACATTACCAGACATTAGTCCTACAATGGCACATACCATAACATCATACAGTCCAGTCGATTAAAGTGGTTGTTGGGTCTAGTATTGCAAAGACTGCTAAACTTGGGAGATCTGAGTTCCATATCTAGTTCTGCTACCAGGCTGCTGATTGAACACAGTCCTTTTCTATTCCTCAATTCCCCTCTAGAAAGCACTGATCTGAAAATGCTATGCAAGTATCAGTATTCATTATTCACAGTACCTAGTATTACGACTCTGAGAGACTAGGATCTTTGTGTGTGTTAATTTTAAGATTCTTTTCAGAATTTTTGTAATAGTAGTAATTAAATCACCATCCAAACACTGCATCAAATAAACCTACCCTGAAAAGTCTGAATATAAATCCCTGGCATAATCCCTAACATTTTAATAAACATAATATATAAGTAGTAACCATGTTATTTTAGTGACTAGAAAACCTCCAGTGCATAAACCTTGAAGATATTAATTTCATTCAGCACAAAGCCACAGTGCAACGTTTTCTGAGAAGTATTTTAAAACAGGAACCTGCTTACTTCTCTGGTTCATTAATATTAATAATCAGAATAAAATATTTGCTCTTCCTAACCACAATTATCAGTTAGGCATTTACAGTGTATTTAAAGAACAACTACTATAAATCAAGAATTACAGAATCAATTAATTTTCCTGTCTGTATTAATCTTATAGCACCTACACATCTGCTATCACCTCCCCTCTCTTCATTATGAAGAAGGGGAAAATGAAATATGAAATAAGTACTTGTTTTTTACTGTATTGTCAGAGTATTTCTTTTCAAAATACATACCTCCTCCTCATATTCAGAGCCACTTTCATCTTCACTGTCTGATCTGGGAGCAACTTCATAGCTGTACAAAAATGACATAAAGATTGTGAATTACAGTTAACAAGAGGAGGCAATAGGTTCAATACATCTACTCAGCTTACATACAATAAATTAAAACAAGGACAGAATTGGCAAATAAGAAAGAAAGTATAACATGAAAAATATCAATGCAAACAGAAAAAACATTTTGTATACTATTTTGTATACTAGCTGCTTACCCAGGGTTCATTTCCAGCCAAGCATCCAGCTGACTTGCTTTTGGTGCTTCTGGTCCAAGAAGAACTTTTCCGGTTTCAGTGTGAGTCACTTTGACTGGAAGGTCACTCATCTGACTGCTCTCGTCTATGGGCTAAAAATTCAAGGGACATTTTACACCATAAGGCAACTGAACTTCATGCTTGTCTTACATAATAAAAAAAACTCACAGCACTATCAAAATTCCAGTTCTGAACAACCAGTGAAGTTTTGTTACTAAATGTCACACTTTCCCATATGACTACTAAGCAAACACTCAGTCACAGTATTTCTGTGTGCAGTATATTCCATGTGACATCCACAAATACATCCCAGTATCCCAAGTAACTTAACAAGAACAGCATGGAAAAGAATACACTATTGGTTTTTGCAAATCAATACACAAGATATGTATTCTTATAGGCATTTAATCCTGTTATTTATGCCAACAGACATCTGTAACAAAAAACATACAGTGACCTTATGACCTTTTTTTTTTAATTGAGAAACAAGACCAGAACAATTTCGTTAACTTTCTAAGTAAAGGCCTGGTTTAAAGATTTACTGTCCTAACTTCTTCAATTTAAGCTGATGAAGCACCTGTAAAACCTTTTACTTGTCTCTGTTGTGACAAAACTAGAATAATATAATCACTTTTTATGTTATTTTTTGCCCTGTTTAATCACAGATTTTTTTACTTCAAACACTTTTTACCTTCTAATACTGTTTCTACCCAATAATATTTTCCAAATAGATATATATGAGCACGAAAAACTAATTTCTGAACAGTTCTAAATACACTGAGTATAAAACTTAGCCAATTTCCATTAATACTGAAGTTACAGGAGTGTTACACGCAATTTACATCTTGTGTAAATACAAATATGTTAAAGTATTTTGCTACAACACTAACTACATCAGCAGAAGTATCACTTGCAAGTATAAAAAGAGAGCAGAAGTAAAATAATAAATACAATTCTGAAGTCTTTATATAAAAATTAAATGGAATAGAAAAATTGAACTAACACAAGAACTCTGAATGAGGCAGTATATGCTCTGCTACTGAATGAAAAATATTATTTGAGGAATGACACAGAAAAATTACTCATTTGCTTCTGAGAAAGAACTTTCAGATGTCTTAATCTGTCGTAACATTATACTCTGTCCTGTGACTGAAAGGTAATTACATGCAATGTCAACAATGTATTTTTATAAAGATGAGAAGATAGACTATATGGTGTTTATGAGCTCAAACTAGAAAGTAAGTTGTCTGTATGCAGACTGCAAGAAAAATATTTCTTGTAAGCACGTTACAAAGATGAGAGGCAGACTTCAGCTAACTCAGTGATAAATTCAATACACTTTTCATTTTAGTCTTCAATTTTCGGAATAGTGACAGGTTAGCATAAATGTTAACCTAATAATTACTACTTTTGTTTATAAACAACAGCTCCTACAACAGTTGTCATCGTAATTTTTTTTAAAGTTATAGCCATGACACACGATCCAGAACAATCACTGGAAAGCTTTTTTTCAAAAACCAAAAACCAACAACAAGAAAAAAACCCCCACGTTGTAAATATTCATACCTCTCCATCGGGACCAAGACCAGATGCCATTCCTTCTGCATTTTCTTCAGCTTTCTACAACAAATGAAGAAGTAAAAAATACTAAGGTCAGATTAAAAGTACAGAAAGAATACTTTATATCATGTAAACATTTTTGATAATGAATATTTCTGAACAGCCTGGGATTCAAATTATTAAAGGTGTGGACAGATATATAGAGAGATAGGCCCAGAGCAATCAACACACATAAAGCATTTACTAATGTAAGGAGGGTACCTACTCACTTCAGTCAATGTTATAAATCTGCACGTAAGAAGTGGCTGGCCCATTGAATTTCCAGTTCAGACCTAGAGCTCAGTTGCTTAAGGGCTATTCTAATGCAAATAAAATAATAAATTATTTTCATGTGATTTACTACTAATTTCCTCTAAACTGCTTTAATCTCCATTTTAAAGCTGCCAGCAGGCATCATAGATTGTATATTCAGGCAATGCACTTTTATCTTGAGTATATATTTTGGTTTTTTGGTCTGACAACTAACTAGAAGGAGTATTTTTGGGAGTTCTTTACACTACATTCCAATCATGTGTAGATCACAATTACTCAAACTAGAAACAAAAAGAACCCTGGAGTTCTTTACTGGAGAAAGATGGATTTTTTTTGCTCTTCAGGCACCAGCCTGAGAAAGGAGCAGTGTCTTCCTCAAGGCTTATCCTCATTTACCTTACTTAAAAATATCAGCATAGTATGAGGAAAAATGAAAGATATGTAGTTTGCTTCTGCATTCAATCTTTCCTAAACAATTCTGAACAAGAAAGGACATTTTACAGCTTCTCCTTATGTCACACTGCTGAGTTTGAAGTACTACAGTAAAATATTATTTTGGATACTTACGTAAATAGAATAGACTAACAATAAGAAGTGATCTCTTAAATTGTGTTTTAGAGATAAAAAGCTTGTAAGTATTATTAAAGCATGTGATAAATATAGACCATCAAGTTATTCCTTTTTTTGTTTACGAAGTATACTTGAGGAACAGCAGCTCTTCTCAATATTGATATAATCCTTAATATCTGCTTCAGATCATACTTCAACCATTTTCTTTGCCATTAAAGGCCATTATCTAAAGCAAGAACTTGAAATGAACATGCAGCAGCTGATGTTTAGTATGAACAACACCACCACGAGTTCAAGGCTGTCTGCTCCAGCATTTCTAGGCAGTAGGCATGACTGCTGACAAAGAACGGAACTGTATCAGAAGTGAATATTTTAAATAAACACAAGGCGGGGAAACGTTATGAAAACACATATCTAGTTTCTGCTGAACACACTACATTGACTGAGGATACTTTCTGCCTGGACGAACCAGGGCTGGTATCCATTCTTTTACACAAGAGAATGCTGTCTAATACATAAAAATTTATATAGCTTAGCTACAGGCAATAGGAAAGAACCTTACAACTCAAACCACAGAAAAGCAGTAAGCATCAGTGCTGTTCACTGTGCAAAAATCATAACCTTCTGTGAGAACATTTACAACCTATAGTTAAAAACAATTTCAAAAATCAGAAGAACACATTACAAAGAGAATAAATGTAAATAATGAGAGGTATCTTCCACTTTTATTTTGGACCACGCAAACATATTTTTAATGTTGACAATTTAATCATTGAATTGGGGAAATACCAATATCAAAAAGTAGGAAGGCACATTTTCTTCATTCTCTGCATAATGACAGGAAAAACTGCTAACAATGAAGTGAAACACTGCAAGCAAGTTGAAGTGACCTATCAGAAGAAAATTTCATATAGAGCACTTTTTCTTATCCATGACTACATCAGAAAGCTAGAGAAGAAAACACAAATAGAGGAATGTGAAAGAAAGAAACAGGGAAAATCTATCATGAAGATTACAGAAACTGTATCCCAGAGAAAGAGTGGACTAATCTCAAATTTTATTCTCCTAAGAATATAGGGTTCACTTGGATATTCTATGAGTCTGGCAAAGATTATTTCTTCACTGCCTACTTCCTCACTGCCATTTCCAGAAGCAAATCCTAAAAACTCTCTTTTCTCACTTCTCTCTAAGTACAAAATATTAACTAGAGGTGTTATTAGATTAAACTTTTATATGGATTACAAAACATAAAAGCCTAAGGACTGAAAGTGTATGACTTGGAAAAAAGATACAGTGCCCACTAATTGCAATGTGTTCCGCAGCCATGCAATTAAAAATTCATAGAATTATAGATTAAAATAAACGATAATATTTGTGTGAACTCCTACTTCCTTCACAGATGAGCAAAAGATTGCTGGAAAGAAGCTAATTACAAACAAAAAGATGCAGATGATCAAGACAGAGCAAAATTTTTTGGTTTTTTTTTTTTTTTTTTTGTGCTAATCTTCCTTTAGGTTTTAGGGTGGAATATATATATGAACACTGAACATATATGGGACATATTTCCTTTCAACTTTAGGGACAGAAAATGATGTCTTTACTGACAAGGCCAGAAGATATGCTATTTCTCATACATACTTCAGTTAAACTGACGTAGAAAGAGAAGCGTATCACAAATGTGGATCAGTAAAGGAATACATATTTGTTATTAAAGCGATGCAGTTACTCCACGTGCTGTCTCATTAATAATTTCTCTACTGTGCATTCCGTACATTAAATCAGGCCTGTTCTCACTGGCAAAACAGGCCAAGAATCCCATTCAAATTACATCTTAGTTCTGTAGACAAGGTATTGTTCCTGTGTTAAGGACATACTCCCAGGAACAGAGGTTTTTGTGAGAGCAGAAGAAAACATGAACTATTTTTTAAGCCATTAAAGTCCAAGATCAGCATTTTTCCCATGCTGGTTCTTATTAGCATATTTTCCAGTACTGTTAGTAAACCCTGTAAACATAATGCTTGTATTTGTAGCAGTAATTAGTAGCAAACCAGGCATGGAAATGGATTATAAAAATACTCTTATACATTCTGCAAGAGATGAAAGGTACTCTGAGGTCATAAAAAATGACAAATCATTCCTTAATCACTACTTCACACATGAAATTATTTTTTTGAAAAATGCACTGTTAAATTCAACAGTTCTCTCTCACACGGTAAAACATTTCATAGGAAGAAAAGTAATCTTGAAAAGTTTCAATTAAAGGTTAAAAATGCACAATGAACAATACTTCTGGAAAAATACTCATTTACTATAATAAACCTACCCAAGTTTCTTAGCCATTTCCAAAGGTCCTAGCAAAATGGACTGAACCAAGTGTATAATGTGGAAGTCTAAAAGAGGTAGGCCCTGCATGAAACAGCTACAGAAACCAGACTCTTGCCACCTTCTTCACAGAATGTATTTTTGATACTCCTTTTGGGTACATTAATCCTAACCTACATATCTATTCCAATTTTACCTGAACAAAGTTTATGAGCAAATTAATGTTATGAGGAGATTAACGTTAACAGCTGAGAATTCTATAATCCTGCCTCCTTTTCACCTTCTTTTGAGTTAATAACAGTATATATATATTTCAATAGAGAGAGAGATGAGTTCCCTCAGTGTTAAGAATTTGGCAGTGTAGATGTTTTTAGACACTGGTATGTGTATGACAATTGGGCAATATTTAAATTGGATTTGAAGAAGAAATGGCTTAAAAACATCAGCTGTAACTACTTGCCTTCTTTCTTCTCCTTCGCTTCTTCTTCTCTTTGGCTGCTTGTGCCTGTTTATGCTCCCATACCAGGTTAGTCAAGTTAGCCACATACTCATCCGTCTGCTGCAACAGGTAGGCCAGGCGTCTGTCTTTCTTCTGATCAATCAGCTTACGGTAGCCTTCTTCATCTTCGGCCTAGTGATACAAAAGATATGCAAGTCATGACAGAAATGATAGTGAACACACACCGTCCGACTCCTATGTCAATAATCAAGCATTATCTTAAGTCGTTATGATCTGCACAGAAGGACAGCTACACGGGTAAAGAACTCATTGGATGACCAGGCCCAGAGAATCATACATTTGTATCAATACGTCACAGAATCATATGGGTTGGCAGGGACCTTAAAGATCATCTAGTTCAAAATCCCCTGCCATGGGTAGGGATACCTTCCACTAGATCACATTGCTCAAAACCATATCCAACCTGCCCTTTAACACTTCTAGGCATGGGGCATCCACAACTTTTCTAGGCAACTTGTCTCACCACTCTCACAGTATTTCTTCCTAATATCTACTCTAACCATACCTTCATAGACTCACAGAATCATTATTAAGGTTGGAAGACTTCAAAGATATCAAGTCCAACCATCAACTCGACACTGCCAGGTCCCCCAGTAAACCATATCATCAAGTACCACATCTACATGTTTTTTGAACTGGCTGCCTGTTTCAATGCTTGACAACCCTCAGTAAAGTACTTTCTTCGATGTAAAATCCAATCTAAACCTTCCTTGGCACAACTTCAGACCATTTCCACTTGTCCTATCGCTTGTTACCTGGGAAAAGAAGCCAACCCCCACCTTGCTACAACCCACTTTCAGATGGTTGTACAGAGCAATGAGGGCCCCCCCCGAGCCTCCTTTTTTCCATGCTAAACAACTCCAGGGGCCTCAGCTGCTCCTCACAGGACTAGTGATCCAGACCCTTCACCAGCTCTTCTCTGGACATGCTCCACTATCTCAATATCCTTCTTGGAGATGGATCGTGAAACTGAACAGAGGATTTGAGGTGTGGTCTCATCAGTGCTGAGTACAGTGTCCTGGTCCTGCTGTCCACACTATTGCTCATACAGGCCAGGATGCCATTGGCTTTCTTGGGCCACCTGGGCACACTCTGGCTCATGTTCAGTCACTGTCACCAGCAGCCCCCCAGGTCCGCTTCTGCTCTGCAGGTTTCCAGCCACTCTGCCCCAGCCTGTAGGGGGGTTGTTGTGACCCAAGGGTAGGGCCTGGCACTTTGCCTTGTTCTAATGGCACTTTGTCACACCACTGCCCTTGGCTTTTGATGTAGTCCATGATACAGTTGGCCTTCTGGTCTGCAAGCCCATATTGCCAGGTCCTGTTCGCCTTGTCATCCACCAATACACCCAAAATCCCTCTCCGCAAGGTGTCAGAGGGTCACACTTTATCTGAAGACAGTATGAAGAGCCATACCACAGGGGTCTATCTTGCATCATGCTGTGTTTAACATCTTTCAGTGACATAGAGGAAGGGATGGAGAGCACGTCAGTCAAGTTTGCAGAGAACATGAAACCACAGGATACCTGTAAACATGCTCAAGGGCTGGGCTGCACTTCAGAATGACCTGAACAGGCAGAGAAGTTGTGCCACTTCTGACATTAGAGGTTACTGAATACACAGTCTGTGTAATTTAGCCACGGTACTTCTTTTATGCATTTAAGCTTGTCTTGACGGTATCTTTTTAAATCACATCAATGCTCATTCTTGCACATGATATATATACACTACTACTAATGAGCTGTGACACAATCACTATTTCTAATCATAGTAAATGAAGGGAAATTTGTGGAATGAATTCAGCATTCCTGAAAAGATATGCAAAAGTTTTAAACACAGCACATTTTCATGCACCAAGCCAAGCATCTGAGAGGAGATGATATTTTAAAAAAAACCACTAGTACACATCTGCGAATTCCAAATTTACCACAACTGGACTAAAACTAAATAGGCAAAGTAACCCCATTAACAAAACACAGATATTGGTTTTGCAGAAGTATTTAACTGAGCAGTAGGTGCAAAACTCTAATGACCATGACTGAAAATGACCATGTAATTCTGTATGTATGGTAAGAGGTTAACCAGTCTTGGTGAAGATGTTTTAGGAAAAAGCACTGATAATCTGGAAATATTGGTATCCTGTTCCATTTCTGGACATTCAAATCTACTTCATACCTTTCAGCAGTGGACATCTTAACTACTTATCACACTGCATGTTCAATTTGACATAAACTGAACCTCACAATACACAAAAATATTTCCCAAATGTCAATACTGCTTTTATTTTAAAACACCTCCTTTTCTGCTAATAATTAATATTTTTACAAGCTAGGTTAGACAAACTGCTGATGATTACCTCCAATTACAAAAAAGCTCCATAATGTAGATTACTACATAATTTTAAGAAATGCACTAAGGCCTATACATTTGTTATTCTCTTATGCAAGTTCTTAGTTTACACTTTACACAAGCTTTTATTTCTATCATTGTTGTACTTAATTTTTTCTGTATTTCATTATGGGATCCTTAAAACTGAACTGTCCAGCCCATATTCACAGTGGGAATAGATTCTGGACAAGAACTAGTGTTTACATCTGCACATCTATTAGACACTTACTGCTTTTTGCCAGCAAGTTACAAAGTAAGCTTGTCAATTTCCTTTCATTCTGTGTTGATGAAATGTTAATAAAATATTAAGACAGAGCTAACCAATGTCTTGAAGAATTTTTTCTACTCTGAGTCACTGATGTACATATGCATTGATCTGCCTACACTTTAAATTCCAGAACCATTTTAATTGCTGAAATGTAGGCAGGCCCCTGATTGGTTCCACAGCATTCTGAAGAGACATGATTATATATAAACCAATTTTACCGCGTTCTTAGAATGATACAGCTGATATTGTGGGTGTATAGGGAGGGGAACGCCATGAAATAGTAACAAGTATGGTCCGAAGCATTAAATGGGTAGGGACTGACTCCTATTCATTCTCAAGATACATGCATTACTGCTATTGGTTAGGTACTTTCATATGTGGAATCAACTGTATGTAAAAATCATGCAGTAATGCCATGAATAAGTTAATAATCCAGAACCATCGAAAGTACAAACCTAGAAATAAACCAAAGTTCATTATTTGTAAAATGAACCAATAGCCCTGCAATAATAACAACAGTGTTAGTATATGAAGTTAATAAGATTAAGCTGTTGCTATTCAGAAGTGGCTGTGCTAAGTTTCCATGCTAGTAAAAAACCCCCAATTATTACTATACAAAATCCTTAAAAAAGAAGGAGCTATAGGTTAAATTGAACAGTGTCACACTCACTAACATTAACAGAAACATACATAACAAACTGTAGTAGTTTTGGACTTACACTTTTTCATTATAGAGTACTTCGCAAAGGAAACACATGTGGGTGGCTAAGATAGTGTAAGGATATTAAAAGGATACAGTATGTAACTTTACAGCAGTATTACAGCTGTATTTCTGTATTACTATACAGAACTAACCATATTCCTTCCTCTACTCCTTACCATTAGTCTCCTCATTCTTTCTTTCTCAATTCTCTCAGTTTCTTTTTTCTGCTCACGTTCAGTGTTGGCATGCCAAGTTGCCACAGCTTTAGAAAGTTTCTGAATTTTCCCAGCGACTGACCGGTGGTACTCTTTAAAATCTTTAGCATGCTGCAATATGCTATTCAGGTATTCCTAGAAAGAGAATCAAGTTAGTGCAGGCACTCTGACATAGCAAGGATCTGAAATCAGGAATATAGGAGTTCTACTCTTAAAGTCTTCCAATTACTTATCACACCACTTGGAGTTTTTTAATCAGAAGAACTCCAAAGGTAAATAAAATATGTAAAAGAGAAGACCTGCACAGCAAAGCAAGGTGCATTTCTGTCATGGGGTAAACACTTAGTAAGTTAAAATACCTGGTGCTTCTGCCTACGCTTCCTCTCCTGTTCTATCTTCTGCTGTTTCTCAAGCTTTTCTGTCATACGAGCCTCTCTCAATGTCTGGCGCTTGCTTCGCTTGTAGGCTTTGGAGTTCAGTGCTGTCTCCAGTGTTGTGTCACGACGCATGCAGGCTACTACCTCTTGTCTTAGCTACCAATGGAGGAGGGGGTGAAAAAAAAACACTCAAAAAATATAATAGCTTTTAAAAAAACAACTTTAAACACTGTTATGGCAGAGAAAAACAGTAAACAGGCCAAAACACATCCCAGCCTCCTTTTCCCTTTTCATTACAGTTGTGAAAAGTAAAGTGTGCATTTATAAAGTTGCAACAGGTACATCTATTACCCTAAACAAATCTTAAACCTTCAAAGAATGGTCCAAAATGTTGATCGCTTTTAATCGTAACGTCTTCCCTCTTTACAAGATGCTGGTAACAACTGTCCCGCTGCAATAAAAGGGGCTAGTGAAGATGTTATACCATCAAAATAAAACACAAATGTACCATATACATAATGCGTTTTCTAGTGCTGAACCTGAACATAACTGACAACTTGTTTCATTGCCAGCTGTACAGAAGACAGGTGGGAGAGGTAAATGTTAAGAGCTTGGAACAGTATTGCCATAGTCACAGCAGTAGAGCAGGGAAAGCCTGCTGCTTTTCATCTGACCTCCGACAAAACTTCATTACAAAGGAGTGCCAAGGGTAGAAGGAAGGAAGACTTGGACACCATGGCACAACTACTGCCAAGGCTTTTGTCAGGAAGTATTTTGCTTGACCTGCCAAATCGCATCTTTGTTCTTCCAAACTAGCTGTAAAAGCCAATGGCAAGAGGCCTGTACCAGTCTGGCAGTGTGACTCCTTTTCTGAAATTCATTTGCTGATATAGGCACTCAACATTCAACTTAAATCTCATGTATGATTCTGTTAAGTTTAATTTTCAAAGTCTGTGCAATAGCAGAAATCCCAAAAACAGATCACAGAGAAATTCCACACAAAAGATTAACATAGAACTCTCATTAAAACAAAGGGACTTGTGGAAATATGAAGTCCAGAAAGAGGTATCTGTTGAGAAGATCTGTGCTGAAAATCAGCTTGCAGCCTGTCCAGTATTTGTTTTGTCTTTGTGCCAATGCCATGTTCATTATGAAACACACAATTCTATGGTCATATTCTAGACTGGAAGTTAAAGCAAGGAGCAAAAATAACACCTGCACATTTTTATTACCAAACTAAAATACAATCCAACATTTCCGTGACTCGTTTGTTCATTAAGTTAGCTCTCATGCAGAATCTGCTTACACTTTACACTGCTGCAAAATCTCTTTTCAGTTTACTCTTTGCTGCATGAATATGTTTGCTTGTGACCGCTATAAAAATTTTCCTCAAGTAAATGGCATTACCTGGCGCTGGAAATTCAGTAACCTAAGTGCCTTCAACTCCACTGTAGCTTTGGTTCGCAGATCAGGTGGCAAAGAACCAGGCAAGTTCTCCAGCTCCTGGATTCTGTGAGCAATTCGAGCCTGAAGCCTAAGGAAACAGAAAACTGGGTAAGACACCATGAGTAATATGTAAGACATTACTAAAATTATATAGTAAAAACAGTCAATTTATCTCAAGCATTTACATGTCCTTTTCTGTTTTTTTCTGAACTAACAGGCTTTTGCAGAGATGACACTGGGTATCTTTTTCCACTTTGAAAATAAATTGTCAAGTGATCAAAATGTCCCTTGGCCTTTCTTTTCAACTAAAACTAGATACATGAAAATAAACTTGGGAATTCTATTTAACACATACTATTCATGATTCTGCTTTCATGATTCCTTGATGGGTGTTATTTTTATGAAGTGTAGTCAGCAATGACATAGATCATACTTGCCTTAATATCTGGAATTCTACTTCATTATTTTATTGACAAAGTAAGTTTGTTCATAAAGTATTCACAGCTACATAGCTGCTACTGTAAATCAAGTTCTAATTCACTCTTCCTCTAGAAGTTCATTTTGCATTCATTTGCAAATTCAAGACAGCGAGAGAAAGAGAGAGTAATAGACAAGACAGATAGAGCTTGATTTTTTTCAATTTTAGTATTACCAGGAGAATTCTAAAGCTCCTGGAACAACAAATAGGATGTAATGCTGCATTACTGCAGAAGATTATATTGGTGTCTTTAAGAGAGCAAAAAACTGAAGCAGAATTAGGTATGTTATGTTTGTCATACAGTCTGAAAAGCAAATCAAGAAGAGTTATTTCCTAATTAGAGAAAGTTTCATTAAAAGCTGAAAATATTTGTCTCGGTCCAGAGAAGTTCATTATTCCTGTAGAAGAAGTCTTCATTCATAAAATGACATTGCCTTATTTTGCTATTTCCAGTTTACATACTATAGCAAAAAAAAGTTCACACTTTGCAGAACCGGGCATTCCATTTAGTAAGAAGACATTTTAGCTCACCCAAGGATGTAAAGTCTTGTAAATTAAGTGGTTTTTTAGAGTGATGTACGAGTGTACATTCATACAAAAAAAGCAGCCAAGCTGTTCTAAATCACATGCTCTACCTGTTGCTTACCCACACATGGATGCAATGCTGCATCACAACCATTATTTATTACTTTTTCCTTTCCCAAATAGCTGCAGTGATTCTCCTGAAACTATCGCCTACAACAGTTATAGCTAAATCCCAGTTTTCATGACTTTAACGAAACCTTAATGGAGCAGTCACAACCTTTCCAAACTTTTCTTTTGAATTGTGAACTTATTAAAGCAACCGAATACTGAACACATTTTCAATTTATTTTTTCATTGTTAGCATTTGAGTGTTTCTTCCTATACTATACATGACAATGAGCACAGAAAGTTAATCTAGGTTCTCTCTGGCATACATTATGGTTTTAGATAACTAACTGTAAGAGTCACTTCCAAACAAACATGAAGTGAAAACAGAATTGGTTTGTTTCTTTAACTTCAGGTATAAGATACAGAAGTGCTTGCTGACATGAAAGTTTTACAACAGAAGTTCACGCAATTGCCAAAGGTGCATGGGTCTCTACATTTCTATCATCAAAATTTGTAACAAAAATCCAAATACACAGGTTTCTTGAGATATGTCTAAACATAATCAAAGCTCACAAAGTGCGCTTATTACGTCCCATCATCACATTATGCAGACCACTCCCATACAAAACACACTTCACTGCTAAAAATTTTGCTTTTCCCAACTTGAGTCTATAAAAAAAGCGCATCAGAGAAAAATGCATGAAATTTTATCATTAAATTATATGGCAGATAAGTATATCCAGGATAACTCTTCCTTCAATTATTTTCCTTCATATGCTGAAATGCACTGAGCTACAAACAACGACAGTTCCATGCTTTGGTGGGTGATTATCCTCCTTTGATAACACAATCAGAGGGAAGGAATAAGAACAAAAAAATCAGTATTTCTAAGTCAGTAGAGATATTACCTCAGAAAACTCTAATTGCAACTCGAGTCAGTTCTCTATTTAAAAGAAGTCCAGAACAAAAAAAGTTGAAATGCTAACGAAAATCTACAGTACACATATTGAAGAATAAAGAAAATGACAACCAGACGGGTTACATATGAACCAAAAGAAAGAAAAAAAGAAGAGAAAAAGAAAAATAACATATTTTGAAGCTTAATTTCATACTTTCCTAGAAGTACTATTTATATGTATTGTCTACAGTACTAGTAGAGCAATGGTAATAGCGTTTTCTTCAGTAGTCAGTAGATTTTTGGAAGAATTCCAATTCAAGTGAATGCAAGAACTGCTTGAGCTATCTCTCACCACAGCCACCTTCTAATCTTTAAAGAAAATGACCATTGTATTGTTGCTATCTTCATGGAAAAATGCTAACAGCTGTTAGGTAAAGAGAATCCAAAGAAAAAAGATTCCTAGATCTTTTTACAATCACTTGAAGGATATAATCTCACCATTTAAAGGATGTAATAAATTAATCTTTGCAGTACACAATTTACCTTCATGTAGAAAATGGCCACTGAATGTACACAGAGATCTCTTTGCAAAACAAATGATGCACACCCATTCCTCATTAACTTGGGTCAACAGCAGAGGTTATAGTTATACATTCAAACCTGTCTGGCATGGATGCCATGCAGTAACAGCTAAGAAGATAGTTTGTAGGTAACAGGAAGAAACCATATACAATTTGCAGGACATTACCAAGTGTATTATTTTTTAATTAGCAATGAGAAGGTGCAAAAAGCCTTTCAACCTAATAGAACAACTTTAAATTATAGATATGATTATCTTTAAGACATTTATTCAATGAGATTAAAAAGCAGTACTTTATTTTGAAGAAAACATTAAGAAGAATTTTATAAAAACGTGTATTGGATTTGAGTGGCTAGGTGTTGTTAGTAGGGGGGCTACAGCACTGGCTTCTGTGAGAAGCTGCCAGAAGTTTTCCCTATGTCCAGAAGAGACAATGCCAGCTGGCTCCAGGACAGACACTCCACTAGTCAAGGCTGAGCCAATCAAAAATGGTGGTAATGCCTCTGTGATCACAGATTTAAGAACAAAAAAAAAAGCTACTGCACAGATGTAATTGCGGCCACAGAAGAGTAGGGTGAGAACATGTGAGAGGAACAACTCTGCAGACACAAAGATCAGTGAAGAAGAAGGGGCAGGAGGTGCTACAGGCAGCAGAGCTGAGATTCCCCTGCAGCCCATGGTGAACACTATGGTGAAGCAGCTGTGCCCCTGTAGCCCATGGAGGTCCACAGGGACGCAAAGATTCACCTGCAATTCAAATGCAGAGATTCACCTGCAATTCAAATGGTTTTCAAAGCATAAAGCCCCTTTATTAACAGGGTTTAATGTGAGTTCTCAAGAGCCAACCATTTCATAAAGCTTTCATTAACCTCAGTGTTTTCAGAATAAGGATGTTTATTTTGGCTTTTTACTACTCCGTTTTTATTAAGAAATTGTGAACACATGTTTCTGACTTAAACTTGCCTATATTAAAGCTAAATCCAGCACCATTCAAGCCACAGAAGCTGACAAATTGCTTTTTTCAAAACTTTTGTCTGATGTTACTTACACAGTTTCAACTAATGAAAATATTTCCAGGATTTCTACATATTCTGGAATTCAGACCAAAATCACATACCAGTAACGTTCACCATTAAAAAAGCTTGGCTCTTACATCTATGTTCTGGGATAAAAAAAAAAAAAAAACTTTTCTGCTGCAGAATCCCTATCAAACTTTCATCTCACTCTGCCAAGAACAACAGTGTATTTAGAACCTAATAGATATGCTCTATCTGTAACTGGTTCTCTAAATTAGTAAAAGCTCCAGCATTATTTTTTGTCACTCCTCACTTTCCTCTGTTTATGAACACTAAGACATAATAGCTTGGCACGAATAGTGCAATACAGCAGGGCTGAAAATATAGAAGCAGTAACAATTTGAGGTTAATTGATGCAGAAAAGGATACATCATACTGGCCATATGATTCTTGGTTGAAGGTAGCAAAATTCTTCTGTCAGAATAACTGTGAAACCATAAAATGGTGTGTTCTACAAGTTTTCTTTAAAAAATGCTGGAAAATAGTGATTGCTCATGCTGAAGCAGTTACAGTCATTCAGTCCTAGGGTATATGGATAAGACTGGCAGAATGATGACAAGAATGCACTGACAGAATTACTTAAACAATACCTGACACAAAATCTAAGAGTTTTTCCGTGATCAAAGCCTGAATTCTGGACACGGCATCACACCCTAAAATGCTTCATGGTGTTTTACCTTTATAAAACAAAAGTCATTAAACTAGTCCTCTGTGAGAGCACCATCCCTCTTGGCTACCTTCCTCTACAAACTCAAAAGTAACAATGCAAGATGCATCATCAGTCCAAAAGAGGTAATACTCTGAGTGCAATTACTTTCCTCTGACTGATAATCATCAAGAATATATGTTAGATGCAGGTCCAAACCTTTCTGCCTGGCAGATTCTCAAGGTTAGTTGTTAAATAGGCTTGATGATGTGAAGAGGGAAGTCTCTAACTCCAAAAGAAATGTTCTGCCCTATATATTGTAACAAATATACTTTATCATCTAAACAGAACACTCTGGAGAAAATTTCTGAAAATCATGCTTCCTGGTACACTTTTTTTAATCTTGCCTGTGACTTGCTTACCCTCTCCAGTCCTGGCTTGTCCAGCCAAATCCATCATACTAATAAAACTTGGTTTTCCTGTGGCTACTAACTATTCAGCCTTTTGATCCTCTCTGTTCTCTTCTAACTTCCCGTTGTTTATAATACTGAAAACCTTCTGCTCTAAATTGGTTTGTCTGCAGACTACAAGGATTTTGATTTCCCAACTTCCAGTGTTTGCAGGATCTAAGTAATACACTAGCTCAGCAGAGCCCTTGAGCCTGTTTTAAACTGAATGGTTTGCAGTGATACTGCCAGCATACTAGCATATGCCACCATAACAGTTCATAATTTGGGGTAGAATTAAATAAGTGTTTGGTTTGATGTCTGTGTACTTCTCGGTAACACAGCCTTTTTCTGGAAACTTAGTTCATACTGTTACCACTACAGTAGCTGATTGGAAGGAGTTCCAGTTAAGGATGTGAAAAACAAGAATCATTTTAATCTTGTTGTTCACTTTTACCTATATTCACGTTCTTGGAGTATTTCAACAGGATCCAATCCTTGTGGCTTCTGGATAGGGCTGATGCGGTTCTGCTTTTGCTGCAGTTGGACAATGGGTGAAGGTTGTCCAGGCGGGGGCTGTGGTACAGAGGGCCCAGGCAAGGTGGCAGCAGGCTGGGCCGTAGGGGGAGCAGGAGAAGGTCTCCCACTAGGAGCTGGAGCTGGAAGCTTTTGTTGTGCATTGGAGACACTCATATCTGGGGCTTGGCCTGAAACATAAACAATACAGACTTGTAACATGACATATGGCAAGCAGGAAGAAAATCAAGATGGCTTTCTGAAGACAGGACATGAAGGTAAGGCAAACATTCAAAATCACCAGAAAAGGCACACTGAGGCTACACTCTGTTTTTTGAAAAAGACATACTAAAATGCAAGTATACCATACATTACAAGAAATGGCCAAAAGAATAACAAAACACATCAAACTTTAAGATGAATGCCATTGCTTTCACTGTTCCTGTGGACTTTTAATTCTAGTGTTAAAAGAAATAAAACAGCTGTAGAACTGACTTCCTGCAAATGCAGGACCTCATTCTGCCTCTTGTTCACTATCCTTGCATAAGTTAGAAGAAAGCATCTATAACCACAACCTGACAACAAGCAGAAGTAGGTTTTGATTTTAGACCTCTATCAGAACTTGATAACCATTTTTACAACTGTATTTAGAAATACCTGCCAAATATAAACAGCTTTTATTTCATTATAATCTCCTATTAATTGTATTTATTTCAATTGTCAGGAACTCAATTATTCTAATCATCTTGAAAAGCAACACTTTAGTTAACATGAAAATAGTACCTGTCCTTTACACTCACTAAGGGTCATAGAGTTCAGTATTTCACTTTAACAAGTTACCCATCCATTCAGATGGTCACAAATTCACTAGCAACGGACATTGCTAAAATAAAGATGCCACTTAATTGTCTGAAGTGTCACAGTCACTTAAGATAGGGAAAACAACTACAAAGTACATCTGCAATCTTGTAATCAACCTTAATTCAAAACCAACATCCTGAAATCTATAGAAATCACCATCTGTCATTCACACATCTGCATCAGACTCCAGAAAAGCAACTTAAGCACAAGCTGTAGATTCTGTATTTAGCAACACTGCATTTCAGCTTACAAAAAGAAAAAAACCAAGCCCATCAAAAGCCTCTGTGCAACCTCAGTTCTCAGGGAATCCAGGAAGTTGAACAACAAATAAATTTCAAGACATGGGGAAAAAAAGCTACACTGTTCATTTCATCTCAAAGACTACACTGATCATTCAAAGCTATTCGATTCCAAAAGAACAAAAGAAACAAAAGGAAACAGTGTAATTCTACCATGATCTGAAAACTCTGGTTTACAGTAGCAAAGGTGAAAGACACGCTTGCTGCAATTAAGCATACTCAGAACATAACTTGTTAAGTTTTACGCATATCCCTCAGAAAACTTATGTATTTCATTCTGATTGCAAAAACGTGCTACATGTTCAGTCTGCCTAAAACTGCAGTAATTTCATGTGGGTCTTTTCCAAATTAATAAAATCTAGACTCTCCTTGATTAAAATCTTCAACACAGAAATGGTTACACTATTTTTCTGCACAGCTTTTCACATTTCCTTTTTACTTTTCCCTGCATCTTTCTCCCCCTATACCTTCAGTCCAAGTTTTAGGGGTAATGGCAGTTGTATGTCCAGGCATTCCTGGAGCAGGCCCTGGTCCAGCTGCAGCACCACTCATTGCATGTAACCCAATACCTGCAATTTGACAGAGGAAAAATATTTGTTAAAGACGTAAAGCGTTTCCAAGATTCAAAAATCATTGTTTTCTAGCATGCAAGTCTATTCAGCCAAGTAGTACTTTTCTTCATTAAGTAAGGATTTAAGTGGTTTTTACTGTTAATACATATACCTAATAAAGTGTATTAAAATCATATTTCATGAAAAAAGCCAACTTACTTGGCAGCAAAGCCATATCCACCAAAATGAAATGAACAGTGACATTATTAAAACCCAAGAAAATAGTATCATCCAAACCCTCAATTCTAACACAAACTCAATAAAAGTAGTGTTCAGAAACTAACATGTGCAGGATGTTTAAAATAACACAGTTTTCTTGAGACCAAAATGTGCTTGCTTACCTTACTGCAACATTATTATCATTGTGAGAAAAAAGTAAGTACACATCCTTTCCCTTATGCTTTTCACTTAACAGCATGTTATACATGGTTTACTTTCAACAACCTAAATAATCAGTCAACTTGATCCAGATTATTTATCTACATTCCTGCACAGCAACAGGAGACCGAAAATTCACTCTAAGCAAAACAAGTGAAAGTGCTATCAGTAAAGTCCAATTAACATTCAAAAACTGCCAAGTGTATAGGACAGACACAGTACTGCACAGTGAAACAACTTCTATTTCAGTTTTGACCATATCCTATTAATAACAGATGTGTTTTATGCACTTGCTCAAGCTTAATACAAAAGATCATGCTATTCGCTTTGATGCCAGAATACAGTCCCAAATTACAACCCTGCACACCAGCCATTTCTTCATCTATCGCAGGCAGAACTTCAAGAATTACCTGAGCAATGATTCTTACCAAAAATTCACTTACCAGACTGTCTGTTGAAGGCACTGGGAGGCTGCTGCTGTTGAATGCCAGGCAGGGTTCTCTTGCCCTGGACAGCAAGCTGGAGGTTTTCTGGTAAGGGCTGACCCCTAGCCAGCATTTTGTATGCTAGAATCTGAGCCCGCAGCTGATGCAGCTGTGCAGGACTGAAAGGGGAAGGCCCTCTGTTAGGCTGATTCATAACTTGTGGGTCTCCTGCTATAATGGGTCCTGGTTGACTGGGAGTCATCTGAGGTGGTGTTGGACCTCCTCCAGACATTGGACTGGACACGTGCTCTGGTGCTCCTAGTGGAGATGGGTGTGGAGACATATAACCTACAACAGGTAGAAGAATCATAAACTTAGCACTCTGCTAGTTAAACCTAAATTACATCTTTTTTTTTTTTTTTAACAGTACATAAAGTATAAAAGTGTCTCTCTCAGGTCAGGATAGCTGTAGCATTTTCCACACAAAGACAAAAGTGCAATCCAAAGTTCCCCGGGATATCAAGATAGCCTCAGAAGCTCTTCTTTGAGAAGAACTACAGTTATTTAGTCCAATAATTCCTAAAAATAACAATTACCTGTGTATATGAAATAAGACAAATTAAAACGTGAAATACCATACAGAGGGCTGGGGATATATATAGTGTTGTTTACTAGACTCTGGAAAAAATATTTCTTTGTGGAACACATACAGTGAAGTCTGCCTAGTTTACAGCTTAATATTCTAAGTTTATTTTGATGCACACACATCAAGGAATATTCATTCGCTTCTACAGGCCTTCTTTGCCAACTCTCACCAACACAGAGAAAGAAAAATAAATGGTATTCACTTTCTATACAATTAACTCTTAAACAGATTAAAGGTTTGAGCCAGACAAAGTATGTTCAATACCTTTTAACATCTGGGTGCTCAGCAACTTGCAACACCAACTGCAAGCACAAAAACCACTCTCTGAAAAAGCTGCTGAAGACTAGATGAACAGCTATCACAGCTCTGAAATGAACACTGCTTGTATCTCATTACAGCACTTGAAAATGCAGTGGTTTTAATTTTGAATATTAATTACACATACTATATATTTTCTTGAGCTTCACAAAGCACAACAGACAGCTAGTTTTGGGGGTTTTTGTCAGCCAAGGGTGAAAAAGAGGTAAGAATATTTACTCACTCCACTCTGGTACTGTGGGACACAAATAATGTTCTCACAAGTTGGAAAAGTCTATAAAATTATTTTAAAAATCCAGAAATCTTCTAACTCATTTCCATACTCCATGTTAGTAAGCCACAGACCTCCAAAGTTCATGATACAGTTCATGATTCCATGACACCCAATCTACTCTTCTCCCAATTTTCCTGTCACTTTAAAGTGAAACTATATCAACTTCATCTATATGTTGTACTGATCACAGAAGAAATTTTGCTCTCTCTTTAGCTTCACTGTTCTTACAGACTCCTCAGTAAAGGAAACATAGGCAAAATGTCGAAGTAGTGCAACTCTTCTGGGATGACAGCAGCTGTAAGTCACTGGAACCTGAACAAGCGAAGATATTAGAGTGCCAAAGAACTGAAATTCATGCTCAACTTAAATAAAGGTTGTAAATATATGAGATATAAGATAAAGAAAAAAGGATTTCAGTTATTCTAAAAAAAAGGAAAATGACATAGAACTACAGTGGGTAAAATGTGGTTTGTGATGAGAAAAGACCAGACAAGACAAAAACAGACCACGTTCAATCTGAAGATGATGACAGGAAGATGATTTTGTCAAGAGTAAGAAAAATTCGAAGTTCAAGAGAGAAATGAGGGGAGGAGTTCAAAGAAAAGGAAGAAAGATACGTTAAAAAGTTAGATTTACTGGAGCTATATACTAGTTCAATATAAAAATTGTCTATACATCCCCTTGTTGGCGATAAAAGTTATAATAAATAAAGGCAAGTTTATTCCACTTATTTATCTTCTTCTACTAACTTATTTTTATCTCTTTACTATTTTAAGAAAAGAAGGGAAGCTACAAATCCCTCTTGCTGAGCACACTACTTAAAAAAACCACCCATCACATCACAACAAAACAAAAAACATGCAACTGCATTACTGGTTTATACTATAAAATGGGGTTTATTGCAATATTTATTCATTGTTATATCCCTAAATCTCAGGATTTACTTTAAATGGCATTGGAATTCCACTGTTTTCTGTACTGCTTTGAAAAGACCGGTTTCTATCCCTCCTCAAGTTATATTGCACAATTTATAAATTCCTTAACGACTGATAGAATTTAGACCCAGTATCTTGAAATGAATGTGAACTACAAAAATTTAGAACAGTGTTCTAAGATGTTGAGTATTTGTTTTCAGTCCTGACAGTTCAAGCTGCAAAGTCTGTGACTAAGTTTTGCAAAGAGGAGTTTTCAGAAGCAGACTTTTTTTTTATCTTTCCAGATATATATTTATTACCTACACTTTCTCTCTTCCTCAAATTCCTCTGCATTAGGATTCTTAACAACAGAAAACTGTGATGGACAAGAGGAAGAATGAAAACAAAATTCCCACAAAATATGTCAGGAAAGAACAAAAGCCTAACAAACTTCCTGCAAAGGTGCTAAAATGTGGCATTTACACAAAACTTTGTGATGCCATACGAAAATTTTCCTTTAAAGTCTGAAAACTTTCATAAGGTGACAGTGACAAAAGACACAGCCACAAGCCTGTATCAGTAAAGTATTTATACTACTTGCTTTTTTCCTGTCTTATTATACATTCTCTAACACAGATAAGCATGCACACAAGAAGATCCCCTAAAATTGAGTTTAACCACCATGTATGGACAATATAGAATCTACAGTTTTGAACAACACAGAAAATAGAAGTCACCCACCACTAGCAAAGGGCGGCCAAACAACCCTGCCTATCATTTAAAACTGTGGTACCTTCTAAGCTGTATCAGGTTTCTCCAGTTCTTGTCTGAGTTCTCACAACCTCGAATGATGGTGATTCTTAATCATTTTCATGCTGAATTTCCCTTACGTCCCATCAGAACTTCACTCACACAATTTGTAACCATTACTTTTCTGCTTTTACTGTGCACCTTTGAGGAGAGTCTTGTCTGTCTTTTCCGTAATCTGTCTATGGGTCATAGAAGAGGCGGTACCAGAAACCCTTCTCAAGTTTTCCTAACTGCATGCATAATCAGCAACATATTTAATCCCACTTTGGTATCAACTTGTTCAGCAAAAATACATCACAACAATGTATGTTCTTTACAGTATTAATATTGGAAGAAATCCTCGTTCTAACACTTCGCCAAGTACTTTTGGAGGGCAGACTGTACACAAAGTTTCTGCTTTAACTGCTCTTTGTTTCACTTCAGTTAACAGAAACAATAACATCTTTCTTTTCTGTTTTAAAGCTGAAAAATCAGAGAGCTAAAAATTGAGACACTTTTTTCTCCACTTCTAATGCTATAAGTTAGCAAATATTTAATGCTATAAAATAACACCTAGGAAACATAAAGAACACCTATAGACTGAATTCTACACCCTAGTAATGATACAGAAACAATCAAAGTTTTAGCAGTCCAAACACTGCAATGTTTAACAGAGGTTTTGAACTACTAAAATTCAGTAAGCCTTAAGCAATGAAAGTGTCTGAGGACCATATAGGTCACATCTTTATGCTAAAACCAACAGCAAGGGTGTATTTGTACTCAAGACTGTGACTGCAAGAGAATTTTTGCATTTAAAAGATATAGACAAATTTGAAGAAATATAGCTGTGTAACTCACTGAACAATCACTTCAATCATCACTTGAAGTTAGTTTAAAAAACAAAGAAAAGGAGTCAAGTACATCTCCGCAACAGACAGTATGAAAGCATAATGTCTTGGAACACAGTGGAAAATATGTCCATGTTGGACTGAGGCTACAAACTCTCTTAAGGCATGCAAAACATAAAATTTCTCTCTCAGTAGTGTGGTCAGGGTTAACACCACTTCTTGTGAAACTGAACAAAGAGAGGTCACACATATGCAAGTAATTTAAAACTAGGACTGTAGAAATAAAATTGTTGATAGGTCTTACACTGGCAGGCAGATGAGTAAGGTGGCTGGTCTTTTCTCATCTTTAAAAGTCTGACAGAATTAAAAAAAGGAAGTGCAACTAATTTAAGAACAGTAGGGACAACGAATATTGCCTGTGATACAGCAGTATATTAGTGAATTCTAGATGTTAAAAAATGGTGTCTTTTTAAGTTCAACAAATACTGCATGATTATTAAAAATTAATACAGATCAAGTCCCAGAATCCTAAATTCCTTCAGCCCTTATGTTTCCACTTACAAACAGCAAGAAAAGACAGCAGCCTTTGTGCAATTGCTCAAAAACGATTCAACGTGGTCTGTATTTCATTGCTGTATCACAGTAACTTCATTTAATTTTTACAAATACCAGAAAAACACATAAATTGTTTATTCCAGTCCATTTATATATTTTATTAAGTCTTTATAATACACATATTTCATTTTATATACATATTTGGCTTGTCTTTGCAATTTCTCCCCAATCCTCTTCAAAAGTCAAATCTAATAATGATTTTAATCTTCTGGATAACTGTTTAACAGCTTAACAATTTACAGTAAATTTCATACTCCTCATATAAATACTGCGAAATTCACCACAGTTCATTCACAGTCGGAAGACAGTTCCTAACCCAATTCAAAATCAGTAATGTGTAGTAAGCTTACTATTTAAACAGCTAAATATGAAGTTGGAGCAATGGATTTTCCATTCATTTAACCTAACAGCATCAAAACAAAGCTATTAAGACTAAACAGGGACATCATTGTGCATAAGTTCAAGAGAATCTGTCACCAAAACTAGTCAGGAATGATACCCATTCTCCAATTTGGCAGTAAGACTGGAAGGAGTAACTGCTGAGGAACAAGATACCACCTCATAGCATTTGTCCCCAAAAATTAACGTTACATTTCTGAAAATCATCCTATTGCACTATGCAATAAAAATGTGATGATCTGTGTGAGCTAGTAAAACATTCTTTCTGAATGACAAGCATCTCACTGAGCACCAATAAAAAAAAATAAACCCAGAAACTAAATAATGAAGTTGGACACCTTAACTCAGTAATTACTGTTAGTTAAAAAAATGCAAAAATCTCAAAAAAGTAATTGCCAATCAAACAGTGAACAGGCACTTAAGCAAAATGACAAAGTTCTTGCAGATTTAGCTTTAAAATGTTTCTGATTTGCTCATCATTCATTTCACCTCAGAAAGGAGTAGTTAATTATTTCTTAACATAGCTTTAAGAATCGTTACTTCCAAAATTTTGTATCAACATTCTCTTGTTCATTCACAACTATATGCTTGATTTACACAAACCATATCTACAACTGCATGTGCAGTTGCCAATTTACTTCTAATTTATCACCCACATTAGTAAGCATATATTTTATTAAAAATCTTGCTTTTGCACTTAGAGACAATCTTCTGCAAGACTTTCTTCTTTTACAAAGTTACTAAAAAGAACTAATTGGAACATCTGACATTTAAATGAAATCTCATTTTATGATCACTTCCAATTGTAAACTGCATACAAAAGGACTACAGCCTACGGATTCATGACAACTGTTCTGCTCAGATCTCTAAGAACTGAAGCATTTTATGAAGACTATCCATTTGGCCATTGTCAAAAATTTACGGACATTGTTTCCTACTCTAGCTTACCAGTTCTTCTTAGAATCTTGGAGCCTGTGAACAGGCAGATTTCTGTCAATAAGAGACCATTACAGCTACAACAGACTACCTAACTCGTCCAAAGCAGACCAAAGACTCTTGACCTCAAAGCAAACTTCTCCCTTTGGTCTGCGGAACAGACGAGAAAGACATCCAGTGTTGACTTAGCTTTCATATGACACAAAACATACCACAAATGCTTGGGTAATCTTTGTTCCAAAGGTTAATTATCTTCATTAAGTAAGACACGGCTATTTAACATATTTTGAATTCAAATAATTTAAATTTGCAAATATCAAAATACACTGCCTCTTTTTTTTTTCCCTTTAAAGGCTCCATCTATTATAAGCCCTTTTACTGTCTGGGAATGTGCAGACTGATCAAGTATTCTTTTAGTTCTCTCATTAGATAGATTAAAAAATGGAGTTTAACATTCTCCAGCATAAAACAAACACACTCTTCTCAGCAGTATAAACTACTTGTTAGGATACAGTTTATAGCACTACACAGCAAACTATCTTGCTTCTAGATATATATTGCTGTTGACTGTGCTAAAATCATGTGCTAGACAAATAAGCACATGCTTATCAGATTCTGATCAGCCTTTGTAACCAACTTGTTTATTATTTACTGCTAACCTTCTGTGCTATATATAATTTTTCTCTCTACTGACTTTAAACTTTCTTCCAGATCACAAATACCTTGAACAGCACTTAACCAAAACAGACTCCTAAAAGACTACAAAAATCCACAATTGGATGATCATCTTCTAGTTACAGTTAAAAGTTTACAATCTGTCATTTAATTATATTAATATATTTAATGCAGATTATATTGATTTTATTTAGTGATACCTTTCTCTTAAACCACAGTATCATACAGTAACACGTCAAGGAATTTTTGTAACTCTACCAGGCAGAAAAGTTTGTGTCTACCATCACTGCTACAGTGATGATTGACTTTAACAATGCACAGATGTAGCCCCATACATGGGCTAGGAGCAGAAACTTTTCCTGACAACTGTATAAATACTGTATCACACCTGTTGACATTTTAGTGAAGGAATTTAGCTTATGATCTTTACAAAAATAACAGACTTGACTAGTATATAAAAATAATATAATAGTATCATATTTACATAATAAATAATAGTAAATTTGTCAGACTAAAGGTTGACTTTATGCAATCAGGAGGACTTGGACAAGCTCAAGAAGTGTGCCTATGTAAACTTAATGATGTTTAACAAGTCTAAGTGCAAGGTTCTGCACAAGAGTTGAGGCAAACCCCAGTATCAATACAGGCTGGGGAATGAAGGGATTGAGAGCAGCCCTGCCAAGAAGGGCTTGGGGATACAGGTGGACAAGAAGTTTGACGGGACGTGTCATTGTGTGGTCACAGCCAAGAAAACCAAACATTTCCTGGGCTGCATCCAAAGCAGCGTGGGCAGCAGGGCCAGGGAGGGGATTCTGTCCCTCTGCTCTGCTCTGCTGAGATCCCACTTGCAGTGCGGCATCCAGCTCTGGGGTCCCAGCACAGGAAGGACATCACCTGTTGGAGAAGATCCAGAGGAGGGCCACAAAGATGATCGGAGGGATGGACGAGCTCTTCTGTGAGGACAGGCTGAGAGAGCAGGGGATGTTCACTCCGCAAAATAGAAGATTCTGGGGAGACCTTATTGTGGCCTTTCAATACCTGAAGGTGGCTTACAAAAAAGCTTTTTAAAAGGACTGTAGTCACAGGACAAGGGGGAATGGTTTTAGACAAATTCAGACTAGATGTAAGGAAGACTTTTTTTTAATGAGGGTGGTGAAACACTGGCCAGGCTGCTCAGAGCTGTGGTACATGACCCATCCCTGGAAACATTCAGGGTCAATTTCAATGGGGCTCTGAACAACGGGGCTCTGATGGAGTTGAAGATGTCCCTGTTCACTGCAAAAGGGTTGGACAGAATGACTTTTAAAGGTCTTCTTCCAACCCAAACCATACTGTGTTTCTATGATTCTGTGATTTTTCAAGGAAACTATTCTTGATGATCTGAATTACAGACAACATCATAAAGAATTAAAAGACAAACAATTTTTATTTTACCTACAACAATAGTTACTGATACATGGCCATTCTTCCCAAGTTTTCAAATTAATGGGCAAATTTAGGGTGAACCATTTCCTGGGGTTCTGGATTTCTTCAGCTACTTTCCCTCAAATGCCCCGCAAAAATATTAATTAGTGCATATTTATCTACTTAAACTTGAGGACTACAAATAATAAGCCATTAAAAAAACAGACCTAGAACTAATGAGGTGTAATTTCTATTTGACACTTATATTGTTAAAAACTGTTCACCTGTAAGCTCAATTATCAGACATCTACAAGGAAGTGAACATTTAAATAACTCCTGGTTTCTACCATACCCAACCAAAGATTTTGTCAGGACTTCAAGAGTTACCAGGCATCTTTCCATGGATTCTCAGAGAAGTCATACTGTCCTTTTGCCATGAGTGTTGGCATGGGTAAGCTCTCTTTTATCACACTGCATATTTCCACAAAATTTGTAAAAACGTGTCTTACTTTATTTAATGTTGTGGGAAATCAGACAGAAAATATCCAACAGGTTGACAAGCTATTGAGGAACCTGGTTTTCTACCCTGGACCTGTACACTAATGGCAAAAAAAGTATAAATTTAGTAGATGGGACTTTGCCCAGCAGGTATCAGAACAGCATCATGTGCCGTCACCACTTTCTGTGGAAAAGACAATTGTGTATGAACAAAAAAAAATGGAGACATGGAGTGAAAGCTAAAACAGTCCTCTATAATGTCAAAAAAAGTATCTGAAATATTAGAAAGTCTGGGGGTTTTTTTGACCATTTCTTTTAAAAGCCTGCTCCACATCAGAAGGCTAGTAACCTCTGTTTACATTGTAACAGTTGCTAGCAAACACAGAGAAGACAGCAGGAATATGTAGTCTCCAGCCTGACAAAATCGCTACTAATACAATCATCTTTTTGCAGTGCAAAACAACCTGGAAATCTGACCTTACGCACCATAGAAAAGAAGAAAATAACTCAGAAGCGACTTGTATTTGAAGCATTTGCAACCTATGCACCTGTATTTTCAGTACATAATGTATGAATTTGTACCATCTTCATCTTTAGACTAAATGCTCTGTTCATTTCATTCCAAGCAAAAGTGTCCCCTGCATGCAAAGACAAGCAAAAATTGTCTCTCAGATAATCCTGCTTACATTTTGTTGAAACCAATGAGAAGGTTTTACCTGACAAAGAACTTGCCTCTGCAAAGTCAGTTCTATTTTACTTAATTGATATTGAAAGGTTTAATGGAAAAGCATTACTTTCTAATTATCTGGGTCCCAGACTGGGATTCAGCTGACAAGTTACAGGCTAGAGTTTCAGTCACATACCACTGAAAAGGCACAAAGAAGTACAGGCTCAGTCACTTTTCTGATCTGTACCTGTCTTCTCCTTCCAGTAATTTATCTTATCCTATGTAGTAAACATGTACATATATCAAACAAGGGGCACCTCCTAATAGATCTGTACAGAGTGTGTCACACCAAGAGCCTAATTTCATTTGGGATTCTACAGGTGCTGTAAAATAATTAACCATGCAACACAGAAAGCTTTATCTGCTGTCAAACTTATTACTGCTAGCAGATGTTTCCAGTTAAATCTCCAAAATACCAGGCTGCTCATAGAATGCATGTCCTTTTATGTTCCAAACTACAGGACACAAAGAAGGCACGTAGCAATGTGTTAAAAAGTTCCTATCCTCTGGCATAAAAAACATTGGAAAGAACTTTGATCTGTACTTGACCACACATTACAGATATTAAAGAATGTTTCTCCAGGTTTGCTTGGGTTTTTAATTTCTTTTAATTTCTTCATCAAAGGATTAAAATAAATCATATTATAATGCATTTACATGTACAGTACCCACATAAGACAAGAAGTAAGTTGGTGCGTTTTTTTTCTTTAAAGATGCAAACTCAAATCTGTGATAGACTTGCCACACCCACAGACTTGAACCTTAGCGTTTTTCCAATATATGCCTGATAGACACTCCAGGAATCAAAGGGACTCAGTTATTCGCCTTGCCCTGTTCAGCTTTTCTAAACAAAGCTGAAAGGAGATAACTGGCAATCTGTTACAGGGAACTACAGACTCCTCATGGAACAAGGGGCTACAAAATCATACAGCATGCACAGTATGGATAAACCTTGGCTATGCTGGTCCATTGGACTCTGAGGTGGACCCATTCCAGGATGCGGAGGTCGCATACTCTTCAAGGAGCCACAATGAACATCTTCAACCATTCCTTTTTCATGCAAGCCATCAATAGACTGTGAAAACAAAATAAGTACTTAGAGATAGTATATAAATCCACTACAAAAATATGAACGACTTTAACTGAAAATCTAAACAAATACATGAAGACTTATTCACTTCTTTCAGCAGTCATTCAAAATTAAAAAAAACAGGAACCTTTGACCCCTTGGAATCAGATATCTGGGGAAGCACAGAACACTATTAGTCTGCTTGTCTCCTCTGTTCCCTTTTTGCTTTTTTTCTTCCTTATGCACTGTTTGGCAATGGCAGGGAGGCAAACTGTCCAAATACAAACACATAACCTGTATTGGCCTCATATTACAAAGCAGTGTAACACACGCTAACTTATGAAAGTTAAGCCTGTGGCTTAACTTGAGTTATTTTTAGCTCAAACTTTGCCCTTTCAGTCACTGCTCTACTGGAATGTCCCAAACATTGATTCTCTTCAAAAACAAGGGTGACATTGCAGGATGTAACCTCTTCTTTGCTGATAAAAAGAAGGATAGGCAGAAAAGGAAGAGAAAACAATCCTTGTGCTCCCTACAGCTCCTGTCACCTCCTTCACTTCTCAAAAACTACAGTTCCCATGGTACTTCAAACGCAAAACAGTTCCAAGTGGTCTCTTTAGAGAGTGAGGAGAAGATAGCTTGGAGTCTGAAAAACACACTGAAGGCACTCTGGGCACTGAAAAAGGCTCCGTAACAGAAACTGAAGGGCTCTGAAAGCGAAAATAAAGGAAAAGTAACATCAGAAGGAAGATGTCCTAAGAAACAATGAAGTTTTTTATGAAAACAAAACTTATATCACATCCCAATTATGGATGTGATTAAGCTAATTAAGTTCTAACTTAGAGCACTATAAGGCTTTGTAGTAGGAAGGAAGAGACTGACATCAGTTACTTAGCCTCTCTTTACAGAAACACGCAGCTCTGCCCCTCTCTAACACATGCACACGTGTATATTAAATGCTGCTCTTGCAAATCCTACTGTGAATGGAGAACTCGTGGTCTGTTTTAGCTAAATGTACATCTATTTATTGAAAATTCTTTTTAAAAAGAGATTTAAGACAACTTACTCCAGTGGAAAATGTACAGAGTTAATTACACCAGTGTGCAAGAAGCTACATCAGCTCACAGAACAAAAAGTGTCACATTTCTTGTCTTGAGTAATTTGTTGCACATGACTCAATTTCAACAGAATTAAATAAAAGTCACCCTTTGTACAAAAGAAAAAGTTATTCTAAATTTCAATTTGTAAACCCTTCATATAAATTTTCTATTTTCCACTACAACAATCAGATTTGACTGAAAGCACCTTGAAACATACAGAATTTGTTGTTGTTGTTGTTCAGCATTTCTCAAAGATCTCACTATCATTTTTCCTTATCAGAAGTTTGGGTCAAAAGGAAGAGTTATAGAAAAGAAGAAATAAAATGGTTTTTTCATGTTTCACCAAATCATTTAAATGTCATGACAGTATAAAAATATTTGTGAAAAGAAATTATATCAGAAAAATATGCACTAGTCAAGAAGCTATTTTGGATTACAAGAACTTGGGATATGGAGTAGAAATGTAGACACACATTACTGGCACACTAAAAATAGTTCCACTTTGCTAACCAAGTAAATTCCAGTGCCCTTTTCTGAGGCATGATGATCCCTCCCTCTCTCTTCAGCCCTTCTTACAAAGACAGCCAACACAGAAGAGAACACACGCTTCACATTCTGCCTGCATGAGCTGAGTACTACAGAAACCAAAATACCTGTAAAACTGGACACATTCTTATTTTGTCTTGGTATATGTTGGCTGACATGGTATCTTTATGACTGCCAAGAGGATGAGACTTGCAGGAAACTTGATCTGATTTCCAGAAGACTCTAGCTGTACACATTTGTGGTGTAACTGAAGGGATGGGTTTCACTGCACTAATAGGTGGCAACCATGAAAACTCTGGAATGAGAACAGCTCGGATGGGAGTAAGATGGGAGTAACACATCATGCGTATGTCAGAAGTACCAGCATAAAGAGGGTGGGGAAAGGAGTTGTCTGTTAACAAACAGCAGCAGAGAAGAGAAGAGAAAAGCAAGTATGTGGCCTTTGATAAAGGGAATTTAAAAAAAAATCAAACAGAAACAGAGAGGTAGCGACATGACCATACAAGAAAACTTCAACTCAAGGCATGCTTCTATGCAAAGAATTGATTAAAAGAACAGGTTTTTGCAAAAAAAGTATCATTGAAAAAAAACCACAGACATAAAAACAACTGTAGTAAACAGAAATGCTGCAAGTCTAATGGAAGGGAGACTATATAGCAAGAATGGGGTTTGCATCTGTGTATTTGCAAAACTTATGCGGTGAAAAAACTAAAAATTCAATTTATTAGAACTCATAAACCAGCTTTTTACTAGCAAAAATACAAAAGATGAGGATGGCATAAGCTTCTGTGAAGCCAAAATTAGTTTTTAATGATTTAATGCAATTGCTAATGTATGCAGAGACTGGTACTTTCAAGAATGTATTTAAGCTAAAAGCACCTCTACTGGCTATGGAAAAAAACATTTAAAATACAGGAGGCAATTCAGAAGAAGATAGCAGTGCACTACAAGAACTGAGTAACAGTTATTTTTGATAACTTTTTTGAATCACTGTATAGTTACAGAGTTAGAGGATAACTCTAAATCTATGCAACAGGTTAAAAATTACAGAGGGGATCTTACACACAATGCAACTTCTGTAAATTCTTCAGTCCTCTATAAATTATTAAAGCTGTCTTCCACAATGACATTGTTGGGTAAGAAAGTAACCTGTATTACCAATAAATCTGTCACACTGGGGTACTTTTTTTTATTTTAGTCTTCTAATATGACAAAATAGAAGGGAAACAGGAAGTTGAGACATATTCAACTTTGAGTAGAAATTACAATTTTGATTGGTCCCCATAAGTAAGGACAAAAATACTGAAGAGGCCGACTAAACAATGTTTCTAGAAACAGAATGAGGGATGAACTTCAACTGTAGGCTAGCACATGCCTATAGACTTGGCAGACTTACAGACTTACATAATGTCTAATGCATAAGAAACATTTTGCCTACAGTGCTTTTACTCTGAATTTAGCAATTAAGGTCTTCTCACAGATACATCAGAGTTTGACCTATTTTCAGGTAAACTGTCACATTACAGTGTCTGGGGTTTCTTTAATTTTAATCCACCTTCTTAAAAACAAAAAACCACCAAGCAAAAACTCACTCCAGCATTAAAATCAAAGACTGAGCACCAGAATAGTTATCTTGTACACCATGTATCCTCTAAAACAACAGAATTACACAGACCAAACAGCAGCATGTTGTCATGTAACTGCCAGATAACTACACAGCACAACTGAATGCAATCCTGATGGACAACCAGTCTGTTCCTTCTGCAGCAGGAAATTGGCCACCAATTCTGTCAATCTCTAACAAATCACTAAATCACCATTTTACGTAAGTTCTCTGTTGATTTTTCAAGGTTGACAATACTCCCTTTCTTTTTTTACTAACACAGACACAACAAAAATAATGGAGGGAACATGCTACTTCTAGAACCATGACAAAACTACTTTGATTCTCAGAATGTCTAATGTGCATAGATCTGTTACCCAGTAATATTTAAAATGGGAAACCTTCTGTTTGCCTTCTGTTTTAATGGAACATCTGAGTGAACAACTAACATATTTAGTAAAAACCACTCTATTTCTGTAGAATTTTTTCTCTCCCACACTTTTTAATCTCACTGACCAAAACCAGTAATATTGCCCATGACATCACTGTAATTATTCCACAGCCAGCATTCATGTACAGTACACCCATTACAAATTCACAAAATAAGTGATTATGCATCAGGTTACAATTAAATGGAAGAGAAAATAAACCGAGAGCTCACAGTACTCTATCCATCCCTCAAGTGAGCACAATGCAAATTAATAACCTACAATGCTGTTATACCAAGAGTTAAGCAGTTAAAGGTATGTTCAGCTAGTGCATAAGACGATACAGAAGGCTGTATCATAAAATGGCTTGGGATGGAAGGAACCTTAAAGATCATCAAGTTCCAAACCCGTTGCAGTGCCCGTCTCTAGACCAAGTTGCTGCGAGTCCCATCCAAACTCACCTTGAACACTTCAAGGGATGCGACATCAACAGCTAATGTGGGCAACCTCTTCTAATGCCTCACTACCCTCACAACAAAGAATTTCTTCCCAGCAGCTAAACTAAACCTCCTGTCTTTCAGTTGGAAACCATTCCCCCTCATCCTGTCACTTCCTGTCCTTGCAAAAAATCTCTGCACATCTTTCTTGCAGGCTCCCTTCAAGTACTGGAAGGCTGCAATGAAGTCACTTAAAAGCCTTCTCTTTTCCAGGCTGAACAAACACAATTCTCTCAGCCCTTCCTAACAAGAGAGGTGCTCCATCCCTCTATCATCTTGGTGGCCTCCTCTGGACTTGCTCCAACAGTTCCATGTCCTTCCTGTGCTGGGAGCCCAGAGGTGGATGCAGCACTGAAGGTGGGGTCTCAGCAGAGCAGAGCAGGGGCAGAGAATCCCCTCCCTGGCCCTGCTGCCCACGCTGCTTTGGATGCAGCCCAGGACACGTTTGGCTCTCTGGGCTGGGAGTGAACATGGCTGGGTCACGTCCAGCCTCTCAATCCCCTGCACCCCCAAGTCCTTCTGGGCAGGGCTGCGCTGACGTGTTCCTCCCCAGCCTGTGTTGGTACCAGGGGCTGCCCTGACAGAGGTGCAACACCTCGCACATGGCCTTGTTGAAACACATGAAATCCCCATGGACCCATTTCTCAAGCCTGCCCAAATCCCTTTGGATGGCATCCTGTCCTTCAAGTCTGTCAACTTGAATGTGCCACTCAGCTTGGTGCCATCTGTAAACTTGCTCAGTCCCTTTGCCTATGACATTAAATGACACTGGTCCCAATACAGACCCATGTGGGACACCACTTGTCACTGGTGTCCACCAGGACTCCGAGCCATTGACCACTACCCTCCAGATATGACTGCCCAACCACTTTCTTATCCACCGAACACTCGACTCATTGAAATCATCTCTCTCCAATCTAGAGAGAAGAGTGTTGTGGAGGACTGCATCAAAGGCTTACCAATTCTGACTAAAACCATGTAACCTTGTTCTGCCTCCAGTGGAGCTTTTATGTAGATGCAGAGGAAAAGTAAGATTAGGGCAAGGAAGGTAGTAATGCTTTCTTTTAGTATCTTCCAGCTTTCAAGTACTTTTTCTCACAAGGTTCTCTGAGGCTGTTTTGGTTTGTCCATTTAGCAGTATCCCTGACAGACTTCTTAAGTATTTCTCCTTAAACACAGCTGTCATGCATCCAAGATACACTTCAGTAAAATTTGGAACTGTGTTTTCCTGGAAATTTAGTTGATAACCCTTAAGAAACTAGCAAGACATGCAGTTAATTTATAGTTTCTGTCAAAACTGCATTATGTAAACTAATAGTATACTTTCCTGTGGAAAGTTACTAAATGAACACTCTTTAGTTTTCATAATAACAGTTCCTAAGTAAACACACTTTAGGAATTATGATTTATTAATATAAATTTGTTTCAATCAGTGTTTTAGCTATTGATTGGTCCTCTGGATTTTTAAAAACTTTTTGCATTGTATCATTGTTTGTAAGCTAGTAAAACATCGAACACAGAATCAAGTTGTTTCACTCAAGTGTGTGATTCATAAAAGGAAGAGCCACATCCCATTGCATACATGGGTACCCCACAAGCAATTGTGCAACTGGGACACTTCTGGTGCAATCCCCCATTTTTACTGCATTTCATAAAAAAATAGTGTTATGATATATAACAGCTTGAAAGTTGACATATTTTATATAGCACTAAGCAAAAAGAAAATGTTTATTTGGTCCAGCTGCAGGTGGCTGACCAGTTTTTTAATTACACTGAACAATATTCAAGTAATATTTGCAAAATAATCTTGAGGCACCCTTCTTCAGCATTTCTTAAGACCCTTTCAACAGTTATCACAATACACTATTTCTGGAGCTGCACAGAAAAACAGACCCAAAACATCATTTAAACCGAAAATTAACCGAGAATTTATTTAACTTTTTTCGTCTTTTCACCTGTATCAGCTCAACAGACCCATTTTCCAGCTTAATCATACACATATGAAGACACGCTGGAACCTCTGAAGTGAAAACCTGGAGGACAGCAAGGCTGTTGCTACTAAAACAAAAACTCGTGAAATTATAGTCTTTATTCCATTATCAGAATCAAGGTATAGAAAAGGGAGAGTAATTTACTGTAACCATACTGAATAGTCATCTTTGAATTGGCTATCCAGACTTTTTTGTGGTGCACTTTTCAAAACATTTCATTGCCACCTCAATAGGAGAATTTCTACTCTGACTCACAGAACCTTGTGAGTTGTACTCTGAAGTCTCTGAAAGAATGTTGTGTGATTGGTTAGTTTGTTTCTAATTGTAACATAGGATTAAATGGCTGATATAACAGGATGTATCAGTTAAAAACACTGTGTGAAGCATTCAGCCATTCTATGGAAAATTCCTGGTGCCACCTTCTTCTTCTACAGGTAGAAGAAAAATGGAAAGGAATGAAGGATGTATGAACCCTGGCTAGGAAGTTTGGGAGCAGAGTTCTGGAAAGCTGAGCTGTAACTGACCCCATAAACAAAAAAATGCCAATTTGCAAATGTCTAATCTGGCTAACAGCTAAATCAGATACCTCAAGATTCAAAATGCAAACACATACTGACCTCTGAGAGATTACAAGTCAGTACAAATGGGAAGCTTGATCACAGCCTCCTTCACTTCAGCTAGTCTTTGTGCTATTAAAAATTTTTTAGTTCTTCATGTAAAGGATGGTAATGTCATGTCCTACAGATTGAACATTGTTTTAATGACTGAAACTGATCCATATGTGAGTGTCAAAATGAAGATGATGTCATTTCAAGAGGTAAATTAAAACATGTTTCTATTACTTTAAAACAGGGTTTTTTTGTAATTTTTTGTCTATGTGCATATAACAATTTCAAGTGGAATCAATAATAGCTGCCAAAATGTTTTCAATATCTTGACTCTGTAAGCTGCTACTACATATTTCTGAGTAGAACATCAGTGCAATTAGTCTGGGTTCTAAACCTCTGATACATAACCAAACAAAAATGACAATACATATAGAGACTGTTCTCACAAAGGTATTTCCACACAGGCAAATATTTCCTCAAAACAAAAAAAATTAATGATAGTCTAAGTGCACATACAATTTTAAATGTACAATAACCACTGAAGTGCAATTATCGACATGTTCTACATGACATATTTTATATTCCTTTGTAAGACGGAGTCCTTATAAAATAACTTGAAAGCCACATTTTTCAACCACATTTTCAATATGGAAGAGTAAACAAACTTGCAAAACAAATCCTTTAAGGTGGATTAAGTTTGGTTTTTGGTTGTGTGGGCATTTTTTGTTTGTTTTGGGTTTTTTTTAAGAAAAAGAACAACAATTTCATGCAAAACAAAATTAAAAACCACCCCGGAAAAAAACATGGTATGCTCAAACAGACAAGAAGAAGAAAAAGGGAAAAAAAGGTGGTTAGAATGGTGTGCCTTAAAGCTTTAACACTATCATTCATTTTTTTCTCCCTAGTAATGTCTGTTTTACTGAAAAGCACAGTTTACAAATGAAGATTTGCAAACTACTGACTCTGTAGTTCAAAGCAGTCTACTAAGAACAAGGAAACTGTATTTAATCTGATAAATGAATAATCTCTAGCAATAAAGAAAGAGGTAAGAGTGTAGCTGAAATTTTGCAGGTGATGTGTACTAGCAGTTAAGCAGGTCTAAACGTAGTTCAAGCAGTTTTTTTATCAGTGGAGAGAACTCTAGGGAAAAAAGGTTCACTTGTAATAAACTATTACCTTATGCATTTGATGCATGCCTTCCTGTGGATAATCTGTAGGCCCCATTGTCGGCATTGGATGTGGGACACTGGGCGGACCAGGACTTGGCCCCATCATGCTGTGAACGGAGCCAGGAGATGGCCCTGGTCCTGGGCTAGGTCCCAGAATCGGTCCAGGTGAAGGTCCTGGTCCAGGGGAAGGACCAGGATGAGGCATGGTGCCAGGGTCTGTAGGCGTGGACATCTATTTTCTGTCTCCTTTTCAATTAGCAGAATAGCTCTAATAACAAAAACAAAACAAAACCACAATTTCTATGTGACATTAGGGGCATTGAAAAAAAATTTAATAACATCTACTGGCAGTTGTTACACACACACACATAATATACATACACGGGCAAGCTGTCATCAGCAGAGAATGCTTACACAATCCTTAATGTTGCCCATTAGCTTGATCATCCTTCTAAAAGCCCACTAGAAAGATAAGGATCCTGATAATTCCATCCATTTCTGGACGTTTGTATGGTACTCACAGAACAAAGCAGCTGGTGTGCTATGAGAAACATCTACCAGAAACAACAACAGTTGAACTGACTTGCTATCACCAGATGAGTCATGTGGGCCAAGCACAACACAGCAGCACTAAAAGCAGGAAAGATGGCTGGGCATCTCTGCAACCTACATGCTAAAAAATCTTTCCCTGAACAGCTGTGACTACCCTGAAATTTGTACTTGTAAAACTCATGATAATACAGTGGAACAAGCATTAAAAGGATTATTAAGACTATTTTCAAAACTTTTTTTTCATTTGCCTGAGAGCACTGAGACATACATGGAGCCAGCAGTCTGCTCTGGAGTGGCTGACTGGGCACAGGAGGAGCCAGTAGTGACAGCGACGGGTTGGAACACGGCCTGACTGCCCCCATCTATCCCTTGCTGAAGCCAACAGCTCCAGTGTGGAGCCATGGATGGCAGAGAGCAGGGCTGGAGCCAGGGCAACGACAGGAGAGTGCCGACATTCACATGGAATCGGCAGCTTGCCCTAGAGCAGCTGACTGGGTGTGAGTGCAGCCAGCAAGGACAGCAGCTGCTGCCACTCTCTCAAAAGGAGCCCTAGAGAACGTGACCAGTGCACACTGGCAATGCCTCCCATGACCATTTGGGAGCAGCCAACAGAGGCAGTAAACAGACCCAGCAGCTGGAGAAGAAGGTCATAATGTTATTAGTGTATGCTCCCTCAGGTATGGTTTTGACACGCCACAGAGCTCATTCCCCCTGAAGTCACTGTAGCAGCCATGTCAGAAGCCTCCAGCCAGACAGACCATCCAATGGTAGATGTAGGTCTTCAGGACTAAAGTTGCTAGGAGTGCCTAATGCCTTTCCGTAAGGCTGGGGCTGACAGTCACTCCCATCACAGATGTGTTGCTGTAAATGAGTTGCTGCCAGGTTAAGGAGCCACGGGACTAAGTGAACAGCCTGTGCGGTATTTGTGTGAATGAGTGAGAAGTTGACAGGCTATTCCCAAAGAGTCTCACGAGTCTCAAATCTCCACTGAAGAGAAGCTGCAGGTGGACTCAGAACCCTACAAAGCACTAAGGCAGGAGTCTCTTGAACATGAACACTGGAAGCTGGTCACTGGCCATGCTAGGCAGAATCTCTTCCTCCTGAAAACCTGAAGACAACAAATAGGACTGGTACCTTTCACAAGAGGTATGATCCCCTGGAACTGGAAGGACGGTCAACTGATGAGGTAGACAAAGGCCCTTCTGGGATGGAGCAACCACCTGAGGCAAGACAGCCTGCCATCCTCATCACAAGTGCCCCCATTAATTAAAAGGGAAGGGTAGTTGATATAGGTGACTCCCTTCTAAAGGGAGCCTAAGGCCTGCTATGCAGACCAGACCCAAGCCACAGAGAAGTCTGCTGCTTCCCAGGGGCACGTGGTTCTAAAACTGGGTGTCATTGGCAGAGTCTGCATTTTTTTTTTAATCACAGCACGGTCTATACAAGAATTGGTCTACTGATACCTGAAGGGATGCACCTTTTGCAGAGTGGAAAAAGGATTCTACCATGAGCACTAGCAGGCTGATTAGCAGAGCTTTAAACTAGATTGGAAGGCAGGAAGGGATAAAACCAGGTTTGCTAGTGAAAAGCAATGAGACGGCACACCAAAACTTGAGGAGCTGTCTCAATCCGCTCCATGAGGTATAGGCTACAATGAACCACAGAGCATGAGAAAGCTTTGGCCCAGTGCCAGACATACGACATCACAGCAAAAACAAAACTCAGTGGGATGAGTCCTGTGACTGGTGTGCCGTGATGGATGGTTACAGGCTCTTCAGGCGGGATAGGCAGGACAGGCAAAGCAGGGGGGAGCATTGTTTATCATGGAGGGACAAGAACATATGGAGCTTACAACTGGCAGCAGCAGGGTTGAGACCCTCTGGGTTAACATTAAGGTACAAACAAAAAATGAAGATATCATCATAGGAGTCTGCTATAGACCATCTAGGCACAAAAATTACATCAATTCTTCAAGTAACCAAGAGACACCTTCAAACTTCTCCTTATGGGGTAATTCAACCTGCCAGATGTTACCTGGGGACACCACACAGCTGGTACAATCAATTCCAGGAGATTCCTGAAACACCTGGATGCTACTTAATGGTTCCAATACTAAGAGAGCTGATTAGGAAGGATGCTGTCCTTGATTTCATGCTTGTTCATAGAGAGGGTGTCATGAGTAACATGGTGACTGGTTGCCTTTTTGGCCTCTGTGCCCATCAAGTATTCAAGCTTAAAATCTCTGACAGAAGGAAAAGCACCAGCAAAACCTCAACTCTCAACATGAGGAGAGCAGACTTCAGGCTTCTCAGGGAATTAGTGAATAAGGTACCCTGGGAAAATGCTTTTGCAAGTGCAGCCCATCAGTGCTGGTCACATTTTAAGCACCATCTTCTAAAGGCACAGGAGGAGGCAATTACCAAATGTTAGAAGTTAAGCAGGTGAGGAAAAAGATCACTAGGGTGAGCAGGAATCTTCTTTGGGAGGTAGAGGCAAAAAACAAAGGTGTAGGCTCAGCAGAAGCAAGGTCAGGTGACCTGGGAGGAATACTGAGATGCTGCTCATCTCTGTAGGGAGAAAATTTGTGAGGCTGAAGCTCAACTGGAGTTGAAGTCAGCCACAACTGAGTGGAACAATAAAAAGAGGGGCTTTAAATGAATTAATAGCAAAAGACAGTGGAGAAATAACATTGTCCTGTTACAGGATGATGATGGTCACCTCATGAACAGGGACATGGACAAGGCAGAGATGTTTAATGCTTGCTTTGCCTCTGTCCTCAATGCCAATGATGGATTAAGGGGGTCCCCAGTGCCCTGAGCTGGAGGACCATGGCTATGAGAATGTTCAACTCCCAGTTAATCCTGAACTTGTATGAGACCTGCTGCTCTCACTGGATCCCTGTAAATCTATAAAACCTAACAGTATTCACCTGAGAATATTCAAAGAGATGGCCAATGTCATCACAAGACCTCTCGCAACGATTTTCAAAAGGACTTGGGAATCTGGAAAGGTCCCAGTTGACTGGAAGCTGGCTGATGCCCCAATTTTCCTGAAGAGCAAGAAAGATGAGCCTGAAAACTACAAGCCTGGTAGTCTCACTTCAGTGACTGGCAAAATTATGGAGGATATTATTCTGGGAGGTACTGAAAAGCACCTGAAGGACAATGCAGTCATCGGTCAGCCAACACAGGTTCATGACATTAAAGTCCTGTTTGTCAAAATTAACTTATTTTTATGACAGGGTGACCCACCTACTTGATCAAGGGAAGCCAGTTGATGTAATCCTTTTGGATTTCAGTAAAGGTCTCAAAAGTGTCTCTCACAGGATCCTTCTGGACAAAATGTCCAGCACACAGCTGATAAACACATCAGGTGATGGGTAAGCAACTGGCTCACAGGTCAGACACAGAGGGTTACAGTGAAGGGGGTGGCATCAGGCTGGTGATCTGTCACTAGCGGGGTTCCACAAGGCTCCTCCTTAGGGCCAGTGCTCTTAAACACAGAATCACAGAATGGTTTGGATTAGAAGGGACCTTTAAGATCATCTAGTTCCAATCCCCTGCCATGGGCAGGTACACCTTCCAGTAGATCAGGTTGTTCAGAGCCCAGTTCAACCTGGCCTTGAACACTTGCAGGGATGGAGATCTACAACCTCTCTGGCCAACCTACACCAGCGTTTCACCACCTCCACCATAAAGAATTTCTTTGTAACAGCTCATCTAAACATACCTTCTTTAAGTTTAAAACCACTGCTCCTTGTTCCACCATTATATGTCCATATAAAAAGTCCCCCTCCCTCATTTTTATAAGGCCCCTTCAGGTACTTGAAGGCCTCAATGTGGTCTCCCTGAAATATCCTCTTCTCCATGCTGAAAACCTCTGCTCTCTCAGCCTTTCTTCACAGGAGAGGTGCTCTATCCAACCCTCTTCACTTTCATGACCATCTTCTGAACCCTCTCCAACAGGTCCATATCTTTCTTGTGCTGAGGACCCCAGACCTGGACACAGCACACCAGGTAGGGTATAATGAGGGAAAACTAGAGGGGGACAATCCCATCTCTCTCTCTGCTGGCCATATTTCTTTTGATGCAACACAGAATGCAGTTGGCTTTCTGGGTTGGAAGTGCACATTGCTGTCTCACCTTCATAAAAAACTTGGATGAAGGACTTGAAGGGATACTAACTAAGTTTGCAGACCATACAAAAGTGGGAGGAGCTGCTGACTCCCTCGAAGGCAAAGAGGCCCTGCAGAAAAACCTAGAAAAATTGGAAGGCTGGGCAATCACCAACTATATGAAGTTTAACAAAAGCAATTGCCAAATTCTGCACCTGGGATGGGGCACCCCTGGATATATGGACAGACTGAATGAGATGCAGGAAAACAGTGCCACAGAAAGGGACCTGGGGCTCCTGGTTAATGGGAGGTTTAGTATGACTCAGCAGTGACCTGGAGGGCATCAGGCACAGCCTCGACAGCCAGGCAAGGGAGGGGATTGTCCCGCTCTGCTCTGCACTGGGGCGGCCTCACCTCGAGTCCCGGGGGCCACAATATAAGAGAGATATACAGCTACTGGACCATGTTCAAAGGAGGGCCACAAACATGGTGAAAGGCCCAAACAGGAAGCACCAAGGAGCAGCTGAGCTAATTTGGCTTGTTCACTCTGGAGAAGAGGAGACTGAGTTGAGACTTCTTTGCAGTCTACAACCTTCTCGTGAAGGGAAGAGGAGGGGCAGGCACCGATCTCTTCTCTGTGGTGACAGTGACAGGACCCGAAGGGATGGCGTGAAGTTCTGTCATGGGAGTTTTAGGTTGGATATCAGGAAAAGGTTGCCGAGAGAGAGAGAGAGAGTCGCTGAGCACTGGAAGAGTCTCCCCAGGGAATTGGTCACAGCACCAAGCCTGACAGAGTTCAAGAAGTGTTTGGACAACACCCTCCTGCACATGGCATGATTCTTGTTTGTCCTGAGGAGGGCCAAGAGTTGGACTCAATGATCCTTTTGGGTGACTTCTAGATCAGGATATTCTGTGATTCTATAACTTGATACCTTGGAATCCTATTTCTTTGCAAAGTAAAACACAGAGGTGCCTATGAAGTTTCTCTTCAAAACTCTACAGTTACTAATTAGTCCTCTTTAACCCCACAACATGACCACAAAAGGAATCAAGTTATCAGATGTTCCCAACTGCAAACACCATAGCTTCCTCTAAGAGGCCTGTGTTTGGCTGTATGAAGCACAACACACATTTCCATACAACAAATAGTTCTTACATGAGTCAATCATGATATTGTAAAATCTAAGACTGGCACTCTCACTGCTGAGTTGCTCTGTGCATTATAAGTGAAATTCAATTCATTTAACAAAGCAGATACCTAGCACCACAACCACCATCCAGAAAAATGTATACAGAACCATAACACGATCAATTACAGAAACAGTATCAGTATACACTCTCCCACAATATCTTATTTCACAAAAGACATCTACCTACACCTTTGCATCAAAATGAATATCAAAATCTTCCCTTCTATTCACCTATTCACCCTATTTCAAATTCAACTAGTAGTTCTCATTAAAACTGGCTTCAGTCTCAGGTCCATTAGTTGCACTGCCATTTACAAGTACATTAAACATACCCTGTACACAAACCTGAAAAATTTAAAATTCTTTTTGGTAGGATAGCAAGTACACAAACTATGAAAACCGGTAACTACCAGAGGTGAACGTTTGCACCACTTGCACCAGATCAAGTCCCTTCATCATCTTTCTTTGCGAGAAGATAAATTCACCCAATCTCACATAATTGGAAATTGTCTTAAACAGACTTGTATTCAGAGATTTTGTATGTCAAAGAACACATGAGGAAAAAAAAATAATTTATAAAATCTCTATCAGGGGAATATAAAGTACTGGAAAATACTTAAATGCAAGTAATAAATCCTGTCCAAAGGCAGTCATGGACATAAAGAGACAAACTTTTCTGGCAACAGTAGTCCACAAAATTTAAAAAACAGTCACTGACCTAAACCAGAACACAGTATGGCTCTCCCAACTAAGTATTTGTTCACAGAACTGACCTGTTAAAAAGTTTATGGTTTAAGATATTTCAAAAATAGCTTAGTTTATATTTATTAAATCTGAGATTGTATTAAAAAAACTCCATAGAAATTAGGTACCCTGCTCTCATTAAAACTCAGTAAAAGCTAGATACCTAATTAATTTAGGCCCTTATCAAAGTTTCATTAAAGTCAAAGCAAAAATCTACAAGCAAGAAGACAACACATCCAACAGTGACTAAGCTCCATGCAGACAGCATTGGTATTAGTTTGGCTAAATTCTGGTGCCTGCAATGAAAAAAGCAGTATGAAGCCAACTCCCTGCCAAAGCCAGTGTTGACCTATTTTTCTGGACTGAGTTTTAATGAGTAGTGCCTGTTAGAATTAGCAAGTAAGGGAGAAGGAGGGGCAAAAAAGCACAAATGTTTCCAACAAATTGCAAGACTATAGTAAAATGAAAAAAAAAATTCCATCTTATTGTTCAGCCAAATGACAAGGCTGTTGGTCCTGATTCTCAAAGACATTACATGTTGTTTAAGTGTTTCTCAAGTGTCCAATCTTACAATTTCCTCAAAACACTCACTGGAGTAGTATTATTCCCATTACTTCAAATAGGATGGGGTTTTTTCCTGAACTGTAATCCCTCACCACCTCTTAGATTTAGTTACATCAACATGACCGAGTCTCTTTTGTGAACAGTCCCAAATGCACTACTGGCAACTGAATTAGTTTTGGTGAATCACACAGTTCTTCCGGTGGTCTCAGAGAGTTTCTCCACCTCTGCTGGACCCAACCAGAGCTAAGACAGGGAAACAGAAAAGACATCTATCATGTGTCACAGAAACTTTAGCCAGATCCAAATACAAAGAAGAGCCACAAAACCAAGAGCTGAAGATTAACAGAGAGACTTCGGATCTCTGCTCAACTATTTCTAGATAAAATGGTTTAGGACAGTGATTATCTACATTGTAAACAATTTGAAGTAACAGTCCCCAAGCATAAATGTTTCTGAAATATCATTTTATATATACCTAGAAAGTTTTGTAGATGTAACTAATTCACTGTACAATAGCATCTCCATCAGTTCAATGTTTCTATTACACATATTTTTGTATAAACCTGCTACAAACACAAAAAAAACAAAGGCAGGGAGTTTTCTTCGCATGAGGGAATATTAGCAGATCCCAAATGAAAACACAGCAGGTAAAAAGCCATTTGCATTACTTTGGAATTCAAGACCAGCTGTACACCCAAAAAGATCCAGGGATTACGGACTGCTTTGACAGGGCACACATCGAGTCTAAGAACAGATGGAGCAGTACGTATTTATAATTCTTCTAGCTAGTTCCCTTCACCATCCAATATAAGTTCTGTCTTTCCTCTCAACCTAAACTGAACCTCAGCCAGGATGTTTTGGCCACATCTACTGCCTTGGCTACGGAGTGGAAAGTAAGGAAACTATACCGCTTAGAGCTCATGAAATGTGGACCCACACAACTGCCACAGAGACATTGCAAAGCTGACTGTAACTTTGTCTTCACAGAATAAGAGTTACAGTCTACTTCTCCCCACACATTTCCAACTGACGTCATGATTTACAGGTGGCTTTGAAAAGATAAACTTTTCAAAGTCAATTTGTGATACACTACAGGCTAAAGGAGTTACCTTTATTATACTATCATAGAAAACACAAAATTATACTGTCAGTGATCCGTATTACTTGCATAATCTGCTAACTAAAATCAAACGAATATGCTCAAAGTAGAAGAGCTGATTAATAATGACAGCAGCTCATCATCATTAAATAACTTATCATACTTAGAAGCAAATCAGTGTTTTGTATTGCACAACCTCACAGGACACTGCATTACCTTTTATCATGATTTAACTATTGTCATTTGATTAAATGACGGTTCAATCAATAAACAAGTTTACTTGAAACAACAAAAAATCAGTGAAAATACTCAAATCTTCAACTAACGGATACCAGAGTTATTGGTTCACATAAGAGAAGCCAAACATACTAACAGCTGAGATCCTGCCTTTGCATACTCATGTATGCAATGTGAGCATAACTTGGAAACCTTCTGCAAAGGAATTTGTAGTTTAAAATACAAACCACAGAACCAGAAATGCTAAACCTTAATTACTTATCCAGACACTTAGGCCAGAAGAAAAAAACCTCTGCACACTGCTTTAGCAGCATGCCTAGTTCTCTACCAAAACTGTTGCAGGCATCCCAGCAGAGCTCACAAAATGGGTGGAATGCTTACACCAGAAACTTCATTGTGGAGACGTAGTATAAGACACATTTTCACAAGCAGAGACAATTTACTTTAGGATGACAGTCAATACTCCTTACCTTGAAATATTCTTTTAGAAATTCTTACTCCTACTGCATAGCTGTTTCAGCTTTACATAAAGTTCAACTTTTCTCAACTGCTCTAGCTTACAGCCTACCCTCTTAGGAAAAACTAACATCAGCAGCAAGAAATGACTGGCTAACAGCTGGGAGTTCAATGTACTCCAGACCGTCAAAAGGCATAATCACAAATCAGAGTGCACACAAGTTAGGCTAAGGTATGCTAGCAGACTTTACCGTGAAGACGCTACAGCACAGACATTCAATCCTTTCTGATAGCTTTGCTGCAGGAAACAGTAGCCTTCAGTAAAAGAGAGCAGACAGCTGCAGCCAAAGTTTAATTGCCATCAGACAATGCCCAAAATCAAGCCCATGTTTGCTACATATGTAGATCCCACTGTAAATTTCAGGCACAGAAAACTAGTACAGGACACTACTGAATGGGCATGGATTAAGTTTTCATACCATGAGCTTTACTACAGATATTAATCACAGTTATTGAGCATTATCTTCTCATTTAATTCTAAAAAAAAAAGCCGTAATGAGATACAGGCAGAAGAAAAGGAATGCACCGTATTACTGACAGGCCTTGGCTTTACTTAAACAGGGAACAGGAGGAAGAAGGGAGAAGATTGTTTTAAATACAAGTTACTTGTTGTAAAGTATTGATGAAAACATGCATGAAAAACATGTAATTTCTGTAAAAACAAACTTATTTTTAACATTTTCTCAAAGGTCCCACCTCTAAATGATCCACCTGGGTGCTCAAACTCTGAAGTGATAAATAGGAAATAGCCTCTGCCAAGTGGAGACAAACAAGAAAAGGTTTACATCTAGTAAGTAGTGACTTTACATGTGTCAGAAACAAAGAAAACAATTTTCAGTGTTAGTCTTCTTCTTCTACCGCATTTACAAACTACCAAAGCTGTGTTTAAGAAAGCTTTACTTCCCTTCTTTATTTTATCTTGGAAATAAGATATGAGCTTTTCTCTAATGCCAATTTTATGGCAAGTGATTTTTATGCCATAATGTTGTGTTCACCATTCCACTAGAGAATCGGAAAAAACCCCCAAAACTAATCTGATAAAATCCAAGAGTGCTGGGGTCCAGGAAACACCTTTCCTGGTGTAGCAACAAACACACAGAAATGTAAGAGACATTTTGATGAGCAATTTGCAAAAATGTTCTAAATCATACAAAGAATGAGAAGTCTCCTTCTGAAAAGGATCACTTACAGTTCACAGCAATATTATTCATCAGGACCACAAAAACCAGAGGTAAAATGTAGACATTTTTAAGTTGCTACTGTACACATTCTGACCTTCTAAAGTCCAACAAAAATATAAAAATGTATCTGGAGAAAGTAATTTCAAACACACCTTTGTCAAGAATACATGTAATGTAAGTATGCCAGCTGAAGGACTTTTTCTCTTGTCAATTTTCAAGCCTCAGGTGTTCATGAAAGCATTTTTCAAGCTTGACAAGAAACGCTCACAGACCACTTCAGAAATGAACAAAAGAAAAGATCTAAGACTGCTTTGAACAAACTCTTTTGGCACATGTTCTATGCAACACCACAGAAATACCAGCCTTAAAGCTGAGATGTAACTCATGAGAGAAATACTGTTTTTAATGAAGCTTTACCCTCACCTCTGGCAAGTCCACATATGCTGTATGATCCACTCTAAATTTTAAAAGCTCACTATCTATACAGTCCTTTTGCTTTCTATTACTGAGATATATATATATATATATATATATACACTNTATATACACTGATATATATATATAAAATATAGGGACATAAAAACCTGGCTTGAGGCAAGTCTATCCTTCTGGTACACTACTTTTTTTTTTCGTTGTAATAACAAAAGGACAAAAGAAACAAAGTCAAAGACGGTAATAGGGCAATTAGGTTGCCAAAGCGAAAGTGTGCCCGTATTTGCACAACAATAGTAACTTGCACAGAAGAGACTGCCCCACCCCGAACCCCGAACAAGTAACTGGTATACTACCAAAGGAATTAAATTCTGGTACATTGTTTATCGTTTGGGTCTTAGTGGCTGTGGTTAAAAACATTGAACATTTTAGAAAGCTAAAGCAAAACAGGAGAGAATGCAAACGGAACAACGTTGTGTCACAGACCCCAGATCAATTCTTCACTGAAAGCATTCGGAATACTTAAAGTGGTGAAAAACCCGACCAAACAAAAAACCGAAAACCCAACAACAACTTTTATCTTCAATACTTCAGCTGGTTATTTACTTGCATATTCATACTCACATAAATATTCATACAAATACATCCTACAAAGAACAGCGTTAACGTAAAGTTCGCTAAGTCTGAATATCAAACATAGGAAGCAGATACCAGGAAAAAACAAATTCGGTGCGATGTATGTAATCATGACGATACATTTACACTCCCTTTACTTAACCATAACGCACGCTCAGGGAAAAAACCAAAACAAAAACAACCCAAGCAATCGTTAAACTGTAACTTCAGATCGAGTTTGGAAGAGCTGTAACTTTTCCAGCCGTGCGCAGTTTGCAGTTCCACCATTATAAATTTGAGAAGGGAGGAGACAACATCATAAACTCCATTTCTCCACGCACCGCGGACACAAGGAAGAGCCGCGGCGGGGGACCCGCGGCCCGGGAGCCCCGGGGGCGGCGGGGCAAGGGCGAACGCTCCCTCCCTCCCTCCTTGGCAGCCCCGCCGCTCTGCCCGCGGGTGCTCGGGC